>ML816940.1:51117-108974 GCA_009831015.1 Picea engelmannii
CTTGAGGAGGGGGAGCGACTCTTCCATTCACAGATGTGGGTGAAGCGGACTCCACTACATTTTATTGTTGATAGAAGAATCCAAAAGAACATCATCTCAACAAAGGTTGTCAAGCAGTTGGATTTTCCAACAACACCACACCCGCAACCATACAACATCGGGTGGCTTCACCAGGGTCAAGATCTTCATGTCAGCCAACAATGTCACTTATCCTATGACACCAAACCCTTCAAGGATGAGGTATTGTGTGATGTTTCCCCACTGGAAGTCTGTGATGTTCTATTAGGCCAGCCATATATGTAGATGCGTCTTGTTGTTTATGAGTCTCGACATCGTAACATCATTGTTACTCTGTGGGGTCATCTATACATGATACCATAGGTAGTTCTGATTGTTGTGCCATCAAAACAATGCCACAAAGTAATCTCTCATACTGCAAAGTTTAGCTTCTTCACAATCCGATCAAAAGTTGAACATAAGGACACTGCAACCACTGCATCCTCAACACAAAACCTTTCTATCGAACATAAGCAGATTGACAAGATTATAGAAGAGTACCAATATGTTCTTGTTGCACCTATAGGGGTGCCTCCACACTGCCCAGTCAAGCAAGGTTATAATAGAATCCTTCATACTCTTCATGTTGCATCTTCATTGACAGATTCCTCCCACACTCAGGTAGATCATGCAACTATATTGGTTGAATGGATCCTTCTGTTGGTTTTAGTGGTTGCAGTGTCCTTCTGTTCACCTTTTGAATAGATTGTGAAGAAGTTGAATTTTGCAGTATGAGATACTACCTTGCGTCACTGTTTAGGTGGAACAATAGTCGGAACTACCTCTGGTATTATGTAGAGATGACCCCCCAGAGAAACAATGACATTGCAAGGTCAAGACTCATAAACAACATGGTGTTTCCACATATATGGCTAGCCCAAGAGAACACCACAGACATCCAGTGGGGAAAAATCACATAATATCTCATCCTAGAAGGGTTGGATGTTGTATGATAATCGACACTGCTGGCTGACAAGGAGATCTCGTCCTTGGTGAAGCCACTCGATGTTGTATGGTTGCGGGTGTGGTGTTGTCGACAATCCCAACTGTTTGATGACCTCTGCTGAGATGAGGTTCTTCTGGCTTTCACTATCAACAATAAAATGCAGCGGGGTCCCCTTCACCCACATCTATGAATGAAAAAGGTGCTCCCCCTCCTTAGGATATGTTGGTTCTTCTGGATGAATTGGTGTGGTCGTGACAATAGCAGTGGGGTCTGTGTCGATGATCTATCTCTTACCAATATTTTCATAATGAGATTATGAATTAGGGTTCGGCTCCTTGTCTTTGATCTCGACCACCAATGACTGTTTTGAGCGACATTCATAGGTGTTGTGCCAGGGGCTTTTGTGGAAATCGCACCATTTTCCAGAGTCCTTCTTCATCTTCCCGTGACCCTTCTTTTCCTGTGGCTTAGACTGGTTTTTTGAAAGCTGTTTGTTAGGGCCGTATTTCTCATACTTTGGTTGTTGCGGATTTGTATATCCGAACTCCCATTTGTTTTGGTGCCTAAAATTATGCTCAATTTTAAAAACATATCGATACGCAGCATCGAGTGATGAGATATCTATAAAATCCATTTCAGTTTGGATGTATCTGTGTAGAGCCTCGTGATATTTCAGAAGAAAATGTCGCTTGGAGTCTTTGATACCCAGCTTGGTGCGCAAGGTATGGAAGGTATTGGTGAACTCCAACACTTCTTGGCCCCTCTCTTGCCACTGCGTGGTCCATCTCATGTACTGGTCCTCATAGTTTTGAACAGGGTAATACTGTTCCTTTACCGCATCCACAAAAAAWTCCCAAGTGGGCTCAACCCCATATATTCYAGAMTCCTCTATGGAAATTTKCTCCCAGTAAGTTTCCCACCAATGTTTGACAMWGGGGGAGAGAATTAAGGAGCGTGRAGGTGATATTTTCTCTGTCGGAAAAATTGTGAAAAAATAAATAACCTTCAAGCAGATTTAACCATTTGTCTAGGGTATCCGCATCTATCTGACCTTCAAATACGAGAATATCAAAATTAACCTGAACCTTGAAAGGAGAGGTGCTTCCAAAGTGGTTGTTTKATGAAGATKCTCTTGTTGCTATCGAAAKGYRTTGAAGGATGTGGAAAAAATTCTCCATCATTTCMTCCCTCTGTCGCGTGAAAGCTTKCTCAARCAACAGATTGATAGAATCRWCTGCTCCTTCGTTTTTATTTTCTTCCGCCTTGACGGGTTTCTTGGGAGTGTGAGAGTGATTGTCTTTAAGAGAAACAAGCTCAAGAGCCAACTTGCTATACTCAGACTCCATCGAGGACATGTACTAAGAAAACGATCAAGAGAAGCCTACTTCGATACCACTGATCCAGATTATTTTCGGCATGAAATGAGAGCGAAGATATAATAAAGAAATGCATAGGGATATCACAGATATCTAATAATATAACATAAATGTATGAGACATGCAACCATAAACACAGATATATAGTAATACACAATTTCTATTAATGAAAGAAATGTACAGAGACTGTAAAAATACAGAGTGAAAGACTCGATAGAATGGTTGCAGCTTATCTCTGAGAAGAGATGTGACGACTACTCGCATTCGCAAGAAGATGATTACAATGAGGCTCTAAAGGAATTTTTACAATAAACAAGAATTTCAAAAACCCTAGGCATCCATAAACCTAACCCTAGGATATGAAGCGCTAAAAGTCATGTGGGCCCCGTTTGGGTAAGTTAGTACATCAACTTCCCTGGGTTGTAACTTTTCCATACGATATTCCTTTTAGGCGCATGATAGCATGTTGGAAAGGTATCATCTAGGAGATTTGTTTTAGGGGCTCAATCATGCCTTCAACTATCGTTGAGAAGCTTGATCCCAAAAAAATTTCATTTAGGCCCTCAAAATGGCCTCGGAAAGTTAAAAACGCTAAATATAGTAAATTGCCAAAATTGCCAGAAAACTATTTTGAGCGAGTTCGAAAAGGTGGGTGGCCACTGATATCCACCTATATCAATCCTTCCTCCTTAGGAAGCAATGGTCTACATTGCGTTGAGTTCTTGTGGGAGAGAGGGAAGCGTTTGCTGAATCTGAATCTTGGTGAGTTGCTTGCCTTGCTAGAGACATCGCGCTGCTCGGTTTGTGGACGACTGTCATGACCCTATTGCTAGAGGGGATGAGTCTGTTCAACAAGTCAACCTACATGAGAGGATTGTGTGCAAAATGAATCTTTGCGCTTTGCTGCAACCTTGTCGACCTACTTCTGTTGGATACAAGGTGCT
The DNA here is from genome assembly GCA_009831015.1 of Picea engelmannii. Taxonomy (NCBI): domain Eukaryota; kingdom Viridiplantae; phylum Streptophyta; class Pinopsida; order Pinales; family Pinaceae; genus Picea; species Picea engelmannii. Next base: position 54,441 of record ML816940.1, read on the forward strand.
TGGGGCGAGGTTGCAGTGGTTGCAGTGTCCTTCTGTTCACCTTTTGAACAAATTGTGAAGAAGATAAATTTTACAGTATGAGATACTACCTTGCGACACTATTTAGGTGGAACAATAGTCAGAACTACCTCTGGTATTCTATAGAGATGACCCCCCAAAGAAACAATGACACTGCGTGGTCGAGACTCATAAAAAACATGGCGTTTCCACATATATGGTTGGCCCAAGAGAACATCACAGACATCTAGTGGGGCGACAACACATAATACCTCATCCTTGATGGGATGGATGTCGTATGACAATAAAAACTGTTGGTTGACACAGAGATCTCATCCTTGGCGTAGCCACCCGATTATGTATGGTTGCAGGTGTGGTATTTTTGACAATCCCAACTGTTTGACAACCTCTGCTGAGATGAGGTTCTTCTGGATTCTGCTATAAACAATAAAATGCAGCAGGGTCACCTTAGCCCACATCTGTGAATGAAAAAGGCATTCCCCCTCTTTAGGATCTGTTGATTCTTCTGGTTGAATTGTTGCGGTCGTGACAATAGCAGTGGGGTTTGCGTCAATGATCTGTCTTTTACCAGTATTTCAGAATCGTATTTAGAATCAAAGTTCGGATCCTTTTTCTTTGATCTCGAATACCAATGACTATTTTTAGAGACATTCATCGGTGTTGTGCCAGGGGATTTTATGGAAATCACACCATTTTTCGGTGTCCTTCTTCGTCTTCTCGTGACCCTTCTTTTCGTGTGGCTTAGACTGGTTTTCTGGGAGCTGTTTGTTAGGGCCATCTTTCGCATAATTTGGTTGTTGTAGATTTGTAGATCTGAACTCCCGTTTTTTTTGGTGCCTAAATTTCTTCTCGATTTTAACAGCATATCGATACACAACACCGAGTGATGAGATATCCAGAAAATCCATTTCAATTTGGATGCATTTGTGTAGAGCCCCGTGGTATTTCAGAACCAAATGTCACTTGGAGTCTTTGATACCCAGCTTGGTGCACAAGGTATGGAAGGTATTGGTGAACTCCGACACTAATTGGCCCCTCTCTTGTCGCAATGTGGTCCATCTCATGTACTAGTCCTCATAGTTTCCAACAGGGTAATACTGTTCCTTTACCGCATCCACAAAAAAATCCCAAGCGGGCTTGACCCCATATATTCCAGACTCCTTTGTGGAACTTTACTCAGAGTAAGTTTCCCACCAATGTTTGACATGGGGGAGAACCTTAAGGAGCACAAAGGTGATATTTTTTCTGTTGGAAAAATTGTGAACATAGAAATAACCTTCAAGCAGATTTAACCATTTGTCTGGGGCATCCGCATCTATCTGATCTTCAAATACGGGAATATAAAATTAACTTGTACCTTGAAAGGAGAGGTGCTTCCAAAGTGGTTGTTTGATGAAGATGCTCCTGTTTCTATAGGTAGACATTGAAGGATGTGGGAAAAATTCTCCATTATTTTGTCCCTCTGTCGCGTGAGAGCTTGCTCAAGCAACAACCTGATAGAATCGTATTCTTCGTCGTTTTTATTTTCTTCCGCCATGGAGGGTTTCTTGGGTGTGTGAGAGAAATTGTCTTCAAGAGAGACAAGTTTGAGACCCAACTTTCGATACTCAGACCTTGTCGGGGACATGTACTGAGAAAACAATCAAGAGCAGCCTGCTCTGATACCACTGATCTAGATTATTTTTGGCACGAAATGAGAGCGGAGATATAATAAAGAAATGCATAGAGATATCATATATATGTAATCATATAACAAAAATGTATCAGAGATGAAACCATAAACACTGAGATACAGTAATACACAATTTCTATTAATGAAAGAAATGTACAGAGACAATAAAAATACAGAGTGAAAGACTCGATAGAATGGTGGCAGCTTATCTCTGAGAAGAGATGTGATGACTACTCACATTCATAAGAAGATGATTACAATGAGTATCTGAAGGAATTTTTACAATAAACAAGAATTTCAAAAAACCTAGACATCCAAAAACTTAACCTTAGGAGATGAAGCACGAAAAGTCATGTGGGCCCCGTTTGGGTAAGTCAGTACATCAACTTCTCGGGGTCGTAACTTTTGGATACGATCTTCGTTTTAGACACACGATATCCCGTTGGAAAGGTATCGTCGAGGATATTCATTTTATGGGCTCAATAATGCCTTTGGATATTATTGAGAATTTCAATCCCAAAAAAACTTCATTTAGGCCCTCAGAATGGCCGCAGAAAGTTAAAACTGCTAAAAATAGTAAATTGCCAAAATTGCTAGAAAATTGTTTTGAGCAAGTTGGAAAAGGTGGGTGGACATCAATATCCACCTGTATCATAAACCTATCCAGGAGTTTCAAATTGAAGTATACGCCAACGCTCTACCAACTTCCATCTCCATGTTCGTAAAAAGGGCTGCCAAACATACCCTAGTCGAAAATTTCGAGGAAGCTAAAACGATTGAATTCCAAACTAAAGGATGAAAAGAAGGTCAGATCTCACTGATGAAGAAAGAAACCCAATCTCTACTGAAGAGAGGACTTTTGTTAACAAGACCCCTGGTAAAACAAACAAAACTAGGTCTTGATAAAGAAGGAGGAGATCTAGAAAACCTGTAGCGGATGATAAAAAAACTCTCCAACAAGATCGTAGATATGAGAAGGAGTGGTTGGGAGGGAAATCAAAATCAAAGACCTTATAAATCCTTGTTTAAAATAAATCCACCTTTCAAATCTATAGAACCTTCCCTAGCTAACCTAAATACCGACCTAGGGACTGTAACATCTGACTCTTTTTGCACGTACCACCAAGAGAATCATTCAGAAAGGGATTGCCCCCAATGGGTGGATGCTATGAATTTAATGGATAACCAATTCCTAGATGAATGCTCCCTAACTGAACAACCCAGTGGCTCAACAATAAACGTCATCGATCAGGAAAATCAAGAGCCATTGGAAGAGACAACCATGCTATTATGGGATTCCAGCCACCTGATGCCTTTCAACGACACTGCTGAACTGCATGAACCTTTCGTTGAAGTTCTAGCTGTATAGATGTGAGGTAGAAGCCAACCTGTCCAAACTAATCCCACCACTACTTAGTTATCTAGAGGGAATCAAGCGGTTGATTGCCCAAAACCCCTATTTTCTTCTCAAAAGAATTCCACTAACATACACACACAGGGAGCTCCTAAGCTAGACTATAATGTGGTGGAAGACTTGAAGAAGATGAAGGCTAATGTGTCTATCATGGAAATGTGTAGGATCCCCCAACAAAACGATTTTCTGTTATAGGCCTTAAAATCAATAGAAGCCCCTATGACAAGCACCGACCTAGGTGAGGTCCCATCTCCCACAAACTTAACAAATAAACCAAGTGTGAACGCTTGCTCTTTAGACAAAAGAGTAAAGCCTTTTGTTCCTCCTTTCCTGTTAACATTTGAAGTCTTTAACAAAAACCTACATAATTTCCTAGTTGATTTAGGGGCATCCTCCAATGTCATGCCATTGTCAATCTTCAAGAAATTGAACGCAACCCCACTCAAAAGTGATCAACACGTTATACAACTAGATAAGACTCAGGTGAAGGTTATTGGGGCACTTAAATATGTCATAATCAGAATGGCTACACACCCAAAAAAATTTCAAGTAATTGACATAATTGCGGTAGACATCCCAGAGGCATATGGATTGTTACTTAGCTGAGATTGGTCTGAGAAATTAAATGGATACTTTAGTAATGACTAGGCTCACCTCTGGTTGCCATTAAAGGGGCATACAAACATGATTAGGATTGACAGACAAAGATACCTCAATCATACTTTTATTGATTTAGAGACTCCCAACGAACCCTCATCGACAGATTTCCATGTGTTAGGAAACTACTCCTGCGATTTTGATTTCGACAATTTCACCCCTCTCTTGTCTGATGTACCTCTCAGTCAAAACTTGAAAATTACCTTTCAAGTAAACCTACTGGAAGTTGCAGAAGAAAGTATCTTCTATCAAGATTCTCCGTCGAAAGCAACAAACAAGGAATATGAAAGAGAGAAAATACTTAGGCATGAAGAAGTTACTAATTTTTCCTAACAAGTTTGGACGTTCTACTTTGATGGTTCTAAATCACAAGAGGGGTCGAGAGCAGGATGTATCCTCATCGACCCAAAAGGGAAACAAAACTTCTTGTCCTACAGATTAGAATTTGAATGCACTAACAACACCACTAAATATGAAGCCATAGTCCAGGGACTAAAGAAGGCCATCGACTTAAACGTCAAAGAATTGAAAGCTTTTGGAGACTCAAAAATTATTGTTTGACAAGTAAAGAATACCATTCATTACAATTCACCTCACTTGAGGAACTACCAACAAGAAGTACATAGGCAAATAGACTATTTTGAGGCCTTGAACATTACTGTTGTTCCCAGGACAAAAAATACCCTTGTTAATTCTTTGGCCACAACAACATCAAGATTATCTCCTTTAGAAGAATATGAAGCCTCAAGGTTTGTAGTGGAACTACTCTACAGACTGTCAGTGCCTAACAACATTTCTAACTGGAAAGTATTTGAAGGGGATGAACATATTGTAGATTTCCTGACTAACCAGGAGAATTTTAAGGATTTGGCCATTGATGATGAAATATTCTAAGAACTACTCGTATAATCGAATCTCCACGAACATAAAAGAGCACAAATCACCCGAATGACAAACCAAATTTTCACACAATACCAAAAGGAGTGGTCAATATGGAAAACATTTTCAACCTAAGAGAAAGATTTAAAGGGCCAAAAAATGCAAAAACGGGGAGCTCATGCCCTATATACAAAACTATAAACCTAGGCACCCCTAAGAACCCCAAGAATGTCAACCTAGGCAAGGCAGTATCTAAAGAAGACATGAAGGCTTATCTTAAACTATTTAAAGAATATCAAGATGTCTTTGCTTGGTCCTACCAAGAATTGAAAACGTATAATACTCGCATGATCCAGCATTCGATCCATGAAAATATGGAATAAAACCCTTCCAATAGAAGCTTAGAAAGTACCACCCTTCTCTGGAACCCCTAATGTATCAAGAGTTGAAAAATTTATTAGATGCTAAGATTATCTTTCAGGTAAGACATTCTGCATGGGTAGACAATCTGGTCCCTGTTAAAAAGAAATCTTGAGAAATTCGTTTGTGTGTGGATTTTAGAAACCTTAACAGAGCATAAAAAAAAGATAACTACCCAGTACCACCCATGGAACAACTCTTGTAGACAATATCTGGCTCTAAATTTTTTTCGCTCCTAGACGAGTTTTTGGGATATAACCATGTCTTGGTTTCAAAAGATGATCGATTAAAAACTACGTTTTGAACCAAATGGGGGACATTTGCTTATAAATGCATGCCTTTTGATTTGATCAATGCAGGGGCAACTTTTCAGAGGGTGATGGATGTAGCTTTTCGAGGATTGATTAACAAGTGTGTGGTAGTCTATTTAGATGATGTAATATTATACTCAAAAAATAAGGAAGACTAGATTCAACATTTGAATCATATATTTGAAAGGTGTAGGAAGTATAGAATATCTTTGAACCCTAAGAAGACCATATTTGGTGTAGAGGAAGGAATATATTTGAACCCTAAGAACTCCATGATGGCCCGACAGGCTGACATTTTGCAGGAGAAACCACGACTCACAAAATAATAAGGGATAGTTATTATTGGCCCTCTTTGTTCAGAGACGCTCATGCATATGATAGGAAATGTAAACCTTGTGAAATGAGCGCCGATAGGGAAAAGAGACCAGCCATTCCACTCCAGCCGGTGACCATATTCAGACCTTTTGAGCAATGGGGAATGGATGTCATCGGATAAATTACTCCAAATTATTCGAAACAACATAAGTATATCTTGACTGCAACAGATTATTTCACAAGGTAGACAGAGGCTATCCCTCTCACGCACATTAATGAAAAGGTAGTGATTCGATTTTTAGAACAACAACTAATAACAAGGTTTGGGATTCCTTTAGTCCTCATTTTTGACAATCCTGCCTATTTTTCTTCCACACGCTTGACAAAATTCACCTTTGATAAAGGGATCATAATAAGATATAGTGCAAACTATTATCCGCAAGGGAATGGAGTAGCAGAGTCAACTAATAAAAATCTGGTGCGAATTTTAAAAAAGACAGTTGTTGAAAATCAAAGAAATTGGCATAATTTACTTTATAATGCTCTTTGGGTCGATAGAGTGACCCCTAAAGAAGCCAAAGGAAACTCTCCGTACTTTTTGGTAGATGGGCAAGAATCCATTCTTCCAAACAGATTGTACCTTCCATCTTTACATCTTGCCTAGGCATCAAGAGGTCAACCCTCATCTGCTCTACAACAAAGGATTCATACCCTTATCATGTTGGATGAAGAAAGGGAAAAGGCTAAAATTAAGTTCATCGCTCATCAATAGGTAGTTAAAAGATGGTTCGACAAACATAAGGCCAAAGAAAAAAGTTTCGAAGTAGGATACCTAGTCTTAAAGTGGGATAAAGCAAACGAGTCCAAAGGAAAACACTCAAAGTTCCAAAATCTATGGCTCATACCTTTTCAGGTGGCCGAGAAGATCAGAGCATGCACATATCAATTGCAAAATCGGAGGGTGAGTACGACACCCTCCCGGTGAACAGCCAGGCCCTAAAACATTACTTCTCCTATATATATATATCTTTTTTGTTTGAGTTTCTTTTCTTTTTTAGCATACTTTTTTTTATCAAACTGAGTGTGTGGGTTTAGGAGAAACTAGTGACAAATACCTTTTATTTTCTTTCTTTTGATTGTTATTTTCTTTAATCAAGTGGTTTTTTGCAAATAAGTGGTCGATTTTAGTAAAAATAGCAGAACAAAATCTATTTCTGACCTGCACTGGCATGCAAAACAAGAGATACGGAATAGACACAAAACTTTCAAAGAAGATCTACAACTTGTCTTTGCAAGCATACTAGCTTGGTAAGTGATGAAATATTCACCTGGTGGTCTGGTAAAGCCCAAAGGAAATGATGGCTAGTTGGAAAGGATCACATGTACCTCTAGACAGAGCTAGGAAAGGCTTCAACTTAACATTTCACCTTGCCAGTAACATATGTCCTCCTCTCTGACTCACTCGCAACATTTCTTCCAGAAGAAAATGATCTTTCCCATGAAAAGGAAATCACCGATGTCGAAGTAATATTTCCCATGAAAAGGAAATCACCTGCCATGTGTCTTTTTCGTGTAAGCAGTTTGTACGACGCAACCTACTCTCCCTATGTCATCTCTTGTTGTTTCCCGTATCATGCCCACATCTCCAAGTCAACATTTCCACATCAATATTGTACGAAGTTTTGGGTTGGCATAGGAGCTTTCGGCTAAAGGTATCAACTAAAATGCTTAAGAAAAGCGTCGATCACTGATCCGATAGTTTGCTAACGGTAGACTGATAGGACATCGTATAATGGGAGTTTTGTCAAATCTTCCAAATTCTACATCGATGATCCTGGCCACTCTACACTTTGTTTCCATTTCAAGACCCTACCTTTTTTTCCCCGACGCCAATCATACCAATGTTGAAAATACGAGAAGGTTCGATAGTTTGATGGGATTCTTTTGACATGGATAATATTGGATTTTGTTATTTAAGAGGCCAATTAATGTTTCGCTCAACCCACGTTACTATCCTGCGCATCGACCAAGCAGTAGAAGTTTGAATCCACCGATAAACTACGAAGTAACCCGCTCCTACGTTGCTAGTTTTCATTTCATTTAATCCCCAACGTGGTTCAGATTTAGTGATGGATTGTGCAAGGCACATTTACATCCTTGAATTTAAGAGCTGATGCGACAAGGTAAGTATGCTCTCCGTTTAAATTACAAATACATATTCGAATGCGCCATTTTGTGCACAAATATTTTATTCCCTAGAGAAGACGAAGGAGCGAGAGAGCGCGTCTAAGAGCTTACAACTGATCTTTAACTCTAAACCAGGTTAATATTGTGCAAGGAAGAGGTATGTGTTGTATTCATCATTTCTACATTTTCAATTGCATCCATAATACTTTTAGAGGTTGGTATCTCACTTTGTCTGGTTGTAGAAAATGCCTCCAAGAAAGCCGACAACCAAGTTGGATTTCGCCTCAAAGACAGAATCGGTTATCCGCACGTCCACTAAGAAACAGTTTATCCAACGTCCAACATTCAATGACACAGAAGCAACCACGGGGTCTAAAGTGGTGCTCCTGCATTGGGGTGACCTGTACAACAAAATTAGTTAGGAGGACTACCTCGAGTTCAAGCCTCAACAATCCAGATGTTCGAATATTGGATGATGAGGTGTTTCCGAACATTCAGAGGTCAAATATGCATAGGGTGGCTAGACGGACCCCAGTTATGACCTGCATCAAAGCCTTGGGATGGATATTTGACCATTCCGACACGATAAAGTGCACCATCAACAATGAACAAAGAGAGTGTGTTGGTGTTTTCCTTCCAATGAAGGTGCAAAAGTACTACAAACTTAGAGACCCGAAGGAAAGGCTAAACACAGACTTCGTGGTCAAGTTCTATGAGATCTGTGATACCAGCCGATTGCTAGCCTGGTGGTGGAAAGAAGACATGAAATTCACAAATAGGAGCATTGGCTGGTACAACAAAGTAAATCTCGGAGAGCCATACATGTATCAGATGGCGTTAATCTGTCGATTATATGGAGAAAAGGATTGCTCCAAATTTTCATAGGCACAGATGCCCTTAGCATACACTGTGGAAATTTCAGGGAGCAGCTTCAATTGGGGAGCCATTATCTCGAAGCAGCTTAGTATAAATATTTCACAAGCTCAGATACCAAAGGAAGGAGAGGTTCCAACTTTCTACATGGCATCCTACTTGCTGGATGTAATTGAACATTTTTACAGGAATGAATTTGAGCTAGCATGTTTCTGAATTTCCTGTACATGTCTATTTCAACATATTGTGGGAAAATAGATATAAGAGATCATATGATTTAATGTGCGATGAGTTCCTAGATAGGGTTTACTTCCTCATCTTTAGAAAAGAGTTCCCTTGCCTTTCGGTGGTGGCAAAGAAGATGATAGAAAAAGTTGGCCACTGGTACTTCAAAGAAACTAGCACTTATATTAGAGTGTTCAGAGCTACCATCACACCCCACCTTCTCTGTGTTCATGTCCCAGATCACCTCATTTTGGGGGAGATATGCTACCAAACCATTTTTCAAGGCTACAATGCCTCCCTGGTCAAATACAAGAAGAGAGATTTCATTCCCTATGGTTTCCACATAGGATTTTACATGGTCAGAGACACTACACATGAGAAATAGGAGGGGCTTAATCAGCTCGAGTATCGGTTTCATACAGGTCACTTTTGCAGGCACGATCCAAATGGCTTAGTTCCCTAACACGCGACACATGTATCCTCCTATTGGTCGTATGCTCATGATAATTTTGAAGACGAAATATTCACTGAATGCGCCTAGGACCGGGAGGAATTACTACAAAGAAGGGCCAACCCGAATATGACTAAGCTCAAAGTTATGTCATTGGATGAGAAGGTTGAGACAATAGGGAAAAAAACTCAATAATCTCTCAGGGTTAGAGACGAAAATAGAACAGTGGAGGCAACAGAGGCACGAAGGAGGGGGATGTTGTTACTGGAAGAAGCCCAAAGAGCCATACAAAGGGTAGAACAAGATCCCCCACTTAACCCTTTGATTGAACCACTGAGGATTACCCATATCAACACCAACGACCAGGAGGTAGAGCCAAATGGCTCAAGCATCGCTCCACCAACATAAATTATTGATCGAGAAGAAACTGTCTAAGTGAGATCTCCGATAAAAACTCCAGTTCAACAAAGGATAACATCAGTATCAAGCGGAACAGGGTGCCAACCGTTCTTGTGGACCTAATCACTATATATGATGATGATGAAGGCTCGAAGGTTTCACACATATCTCTGGTTGTAATCAACCAAGAGGAAATCATAGGCGTAGTATCTACTCTGGCTCCCGATGAAATTGTACCGAAACCTCAGGAGGGAGGCCAGGACGCCATAATCACTTCTGAGTCTGAATTTCTCAGTTCACTGGAGAAACAACCGATAGGAGAGACTCAACCACACGATGTCAGCTCCAAAGATGAAAAGGAAATAGGTGATTCAGATTTTATGAGAAGAACGAAATGACTACAAATTATTAACAGGTGCTTAACACAAAATAACAGAGATACAATAAAATTGGTTTTCTATTCAATAAGGAAATATGTTGGAACTGTAAAATGCAGCAGAAACAAGCTTGCTGGAATGGTGGTGGCTTATCTCTGAGAAGAGATGCGAAGGCTGCGCTCATTCGCAAGAAGGTGATTACAATGAGGCTCTGAAGGCATTTTTACAATAAACAAGAATTCCCAAAACCCTAGACATCCAAAAACCTAACCCTAGGAGATGAAGCGCCAAAAGTCATGTGGGCCCCGTCCAGATAAGTTAATACATCAACTTAAAAGGGGTCGTAACTTTTGCATATGATCTTCGTTTCAGGCGTATGATATCCCATTGGAAAGGTATCATCAAGGAGATTCATTTTTTGGGCTCAATCATGCTATGGCTATCACAGGGAAGCTCGATCCCAAAAAACCTTCATTTAGGCCCTCAAAATGGCCCCAAAAGTTAAAACTGCTAAAAATTGTAAATTGCCAAAATTGTCAGAAAGCTGTTTTGAGCCAGTTGGAAAAGGTGGGTGGCCACTGATATCCACCTGGATCAATCCTCCCTCCTTAGGAAGCAATGATATCCATTGCGTTGAGTTCCCCCATCAGATGAGGAAATTTCTGCTGAATTTGGCCTGAGGTGAGCCACTTGCCTTGGTGCAGGAGCTATCCTGCTTTGACGACTTGATAAAGCTGGATCCTTTGCTGTCAAGTGCCCTTGATCTGTGTGTCCACATTCTGATCGCTGGATTCCTGTTGTATGCATTCGGGGTTGAGCTCTATTGGTGTCAACTGCTCTGCTACGTCTGAGGTGTCCAATAATCGTGGGAAATAAGGGCGAAGGAGATCCACGTTGAACACTGGGTGCATGCCAAGGAAAGGAGGAATGTTGAGCTCAAAATCATTATCCCCCACGACCTTGGTGATGGTGTACGACCCATAATGGAGTGGGCGAAGCTTCCTATGGGGTTCTGTAAGGCATTCTTTCTGCAAGTGCAACCAAAATTTGTCGCCCACTTGAAACTTATGTGGCACCCGATGTTGATCATGGCGCTGGTTTTACTTGTTATTGGACTTATGTAGGATATCTTGAACCTATTGGCAGATGTGTTGGATCTGCTCAATGAACCAGGTGGCTTTGTAAGCTTCAGTTTGAGAAGGAGATAAGTCGGTCAAGGTGACCGCAAGGGGAAGTGCAACATCTATGGGACCCAATGGTTGGAATCCCAACCCCACCTGAAAGGGGTTGTGGTCGGTTGAGCTATGCAGGGCTCAGTTGTAGATATACATAGGGAAGGCTCTCATCCCATGTGCGAGGGTTCTTGGAATTATGCATGCGAAGGATATGCATAATCATTCGATTTATGACCTCGGTTTGGCCATTTGTCTGGGGGTGGAAGGCCGTGGATTTGGTGATATTGGTGTCCAGCAGTGACCAGAGGCTCGACCAGAATGTGTTGAGAAATCAACTGTCCCAATATGAGACAATGGTTTGTGGGATTCCAAAATGTACCTAGACTCGTTCAAGGAAGAGCTTGGCAGTGGCCTCTGCTGTGATGTTCTTCTTGCAGGCAACCAGAATCCCCATCTTAGAAAAGAGATCAACAACCACAAAAACACAGTCATTTCCCCGCTTGGTGGATGGGAGGCCTGACATGTGGTCCATTGAGATGGATTCCCATGGCATGTCAGGAGTAGGAAGAGGGGTGTATAGGCCCTGTTTCTTAGTGGTTGGTTTGGAAATAGCCCAAGCAGTGCAAGACCTAATATACTTGCTGACCTTCTGTCGAAGTTTCGGCCAATAGACATGTTTCTGTAGCATCGCCACTATCTTTTCGATGCCGAAGTGTCCTGCCACCAGAATGTAGTGGGCTTCCCAGATCAGCTTCGCTCGCTTGCTTGATGGAACACAGATATGGCCCAGACGACACAACAACCCATCCTAAAGATGGAAATTATCGACAACTGCGTTTGCAACCAACATTTGGTAGGTGGTGGTGAAGTCCGGGTCTATCTCATAGAGTTGGGGCCATCCAAAGGTCTCATGGCCGCAGGAGTCTAGCACCATGGTGAGTGCTGCGACTGGCTGTCTGCTGAGGAAATCAATGAAGCGATCGGTGCTTCATTTTTTATACTTGATGTTGAATTGGAATTGCTACAAGTATGTGGACCACTTTTGATGGCGATCATTCTGCAATTTTCCTTGTTTCTGCATGAACTGCAGTGGCTTATGATCAATGTGGATAACTGTCTCCTTCCCAGGAATGTAATGTCTCCACTGGCGGCAGGCTTGCACAATGGAGTACATTTCTTTGTCATAAGTAGGGTACTTACAGACAACATCTGATAGTGTCTCACTGTGATAGGCCATGGGGTGGCCATGCTGAGTGAGAATGATGCCCACCGCATAGTTTGAAGCATCTGTCTCGATCTAAAGGGGTTGTTGCAGGTCTGGTAGTGAAAGTACTGGGGTTGTGCACAAGCGCTGCTTCAAATCGTCGAATGCTTGTTGTTGGGACCGACCCCACACAAATTTCTCCTTACCACCACCCCTAGTTATTTGGCTGAGGGCCCATGAAATATGAGAGAATCCCAACACGAACCTATGGTAGAAATTGGCAAGGCCCAAGAAGCTCCGAAGCTCAGTGAGTGTGGTTGGGGTTGGACATTCATAGATGACTTAGATCTTGGATGGATCCACATGTACGCCATGCTGATCAATTATATATCTCAGGTAATGGACCTTGTCCATGCCGAAGGAGCATTTTTCCAAGTTGGCATATAGCTTGTGCTTCCGTAGGGTGTGCAAAACCTGCTGAATATGTTGTAAGTGTTCGACCCAAGTCTTGTTGTAAATGAGAATGTCATCCAGATAAACCACTACAAAAGTAATTGTGAATGGTCACAGGATATCGTACATCATCCTCATGAAAGTGGCCGGAGCATTTGTCAAACCAAAGGACATGACCAACCATTCAAAAAGGCCTTCCTTTGACTTGAAGGAGGTTTTCCATACATCTGTTTGTTCTATCGGGACCTGGTGGTAGTCAGACTTTAGATCAATCTTACTGAAGTATTTAGCCCCTGTGAGTTGATCAAGGAGGTCATCGATTCGAGGAATCGGGTACATGTTTCTGACTGTGATTTTATTCAGAGCCCGGTAATTAATGCAGAGTCACCAGGTTCCATCTTTCTTCTATACCATCACGATTGGGCTCCCACAAGGTGATGAGCTGGGACATATGTGCCCCTTGTGGATTATTTCTTGGATATATCGCTTGATCTCGTCATTCTATAATAGAGAGCGACGATAGACTGGTCCATTGGGCAGTGGTGTGTCGGGGGTCAAATTGATGGGGTTCTTGACCTGACAGTGCAGAGGTACCCCGATAGGTGAGGAGAATATATCTGAGTATTATTCCATGACCTTATCTACTTGCTTCTATTGTGTGGAGAGGTCGGCCACAGAGACCCTAGATGTGGCTATGATATTTCTCTTATTCTGAGAGCGAATCACAAAGAAGACAAACTTCCCCGTCTGAGAGATGACCTTCTTGCATTGCTTAGCAGATATCAAGGAAATAACACTAGGTGGGATTGCCTTGGGTATCCTGTACAATTTATTGTTCAAAGTAATAATAACACTACGAGTCCTAGACTCATATACAACATGACGTTTCCATAAATAAGGTTGTCCCAAATGAACATCACAAACTTCGAGAGGAGAAACATCACACAATACCTCATCTTTGAAGGGCTTGATGCTGTACGACAATCGACACTGTTGGTTGATGCGGTGATTGCTTCCTTAGCGGAGCCATCCAATGGTGTAGGGTTGTGGGTGCGGTGTTGTCGGCAGGGCCAGCCACTTGATGACCTCTGCTGAGATGAGGTTCTTTTGGCTATGGATATCCACGATGAAGTGAAGTGGGGTGCCTTTTATCCACATCTGTGAATGGAAGAGGCATTCTCCTTCTTCTGGCTCGTTTGGTTCACCAGGCTAGAGCTTGGTGGTAGCAACAGTGGCACTGGGTTCCATGTCAATTATCTGTCTTCCCCTTTTTGGTTCTGGCTCAGAGTTTGAACCCGCATCTGATTCAAAGGCTGTCACTTCGGCCACCAACGACTTCTTTGAGTGGTAGTCAACAATGTTATGCCAAGGGATCTTATGGAAGTCACACCACTTCCCGGTGTCTTTCTTTGTCTTTCTGGTGTCCTTCTTTGCTCGTGGCTTGGACTGGTTGTCCTGATACTGTCCATCTTTGCTTTGTCCTTTGTTCTGTGGGTTGGGGCTGCCCTTTCCTTGCTTTTGTTGTGAGGGGTTCCTAGGCCCAAATTTCCGCGTCTTTTGTTTGAGCTTCTGCTTGATTTTGACGGCATATCGGTAGGTCGCGCCCAAGGATGATATGTCCAAAAATTCCATTTCAATCAGGATGTATCTATGCAAAGCACCACGATACTTGAGCACCAGATGTCACTTTGAATCTTTGATACCCAGCTTGGTGTGCAAGGTATGAAAGATATTTGTGAAATCTGGCACTGCTTGGTCTCTTTCTTGCCGCAGTGTGGTCCATTTGGTATACAAGTCGTCATAACTTCCGACAGGGTAGTATTGTTCCTTAATAGAATCCCTGAAGGATTACCAGGTAGTCGTGACTGTAAATAATGAGGGTTCCCCTGTTTCCTTTTGCTCATATAAAGTTTCCCGCCAATCTTTGACACGGGGAACGACTTTGAGGAGCACAAAAGTAATCTTTTATTTATTCGAAAAGTTATGGATAGAAAAATACCCTTCTAGTAGATTCAACCAGTTGTCTACATCATCTGCATCTATATGACCTTCAAATATAGAAATATCAAATTTTATTTGTACCTTGAAGGGGGTGGTGCCTCCGCTCGAAGAAGATGCGTTGCCTGTTGGTAGCCGTCGAAGGATTTGCGTGAAACTATTCATCATCTCGTTTCTTTGTTGCGTGAGGGATTCCTAAATCAATAGTTTGAAAGGATCTCCTATCCCATCATATTTCTTTTCCCCTTCCATGAGAGTTCACTTGGGTGTGTGAGAGCTTTTGTCCTCAAGAGAAAGAAGCTCGAGACCCAACTCGTTGTACTCCGACCTCGTTGGGGACATGCATTAAGACGACAAGGAGAAGACCGCTCTGATACCACTGATCCAGATTTTATGAGTAGAATGAAATGACTACAGATTATTAATAGGTTACTAACACAAAATAATAGAGATATAATAAAACCGGTTTTCTATTCAATAAAGAAATAAGCTGAAACTGTAAAATGCAGCAGAAACAAGCTTGTTGGAATGATGGCGGCTTATCTCTAAGAAGAGATGTGACGATTGCACTCATTCGAAAGAAGATGATTACAATGAGGCTCTGAAGACATTTTTACAATAAATAGGAATTCCAAAAACCCTATACATCCAAAAACCTAACCCTAGGAGATGAAGCACCAAAAGTCATGTGGGCCTTGTCTAGGTAAGTTAGTACATCAACTTCCCGGGGTCGTAACTTTTGCATATGATCTCCGTTTTAGACGTATGATAGCCCATTGGAAAGGTATCGTTGAGGAGATTCATTTTTAGGGCTCAATAATTCCTTCAAGTATCATTTATAATATCTATTTCAAAGAAACTTCATTTAGGCCCTCAAAATGGCCCCGAAAGTTAAAACTGCTAAAAATAGTAAATTTCAAAAATGATCAGAAAACTGTCTCTAGCTAGTTGGAAAAGGTGGGTGGCCACTGATATCCACCTGGATCAATAGGTGAACAAGGAGGAACAACGAAGCTACCCGAAATTGGCACCCCACCAGCCGAACCTTCAATCGGTACTGAGGTTTCGCCTACTCCCTCATCTGGAGTGAAAGCACAACTAATCTTTGAGACCATGCATGATGACCAACCTACATAACATCCAAGAAAATCCCCTGCCAAGGAGCCGAGCATGCCCAGCTATGAAACATAACAATAACCAACACAAGAAGATACCATGGAGCATCTCTACACAACAGGAAGCTTGGACAATATGTTGTCCTGGGGAGATCAACATATTCCAGAGCTTGTGGATTAAATCGCCGACATGCATGCCATTGCTTATGATAGGAAGAGAAAAGACGTGATAAAAAGTACGGTCAAGAAAAGAAAACTCACCTTGGATAAGATTCTGCTCATAACCACAAAGGAAACACTATTTCATACAGAGCATGCTAAGATGACCGAGCTCATTGGAGCTGGAATGGCCATAACGGATGCCGCACTTGACAGAGCAAAGAAGGAAGAAGAGGAGGCAACTTCCACGAGAAAATAATTGGACCATCTTCGTCATCAGGCTGAGCACTACTAGAACTCAACACAGGTGGTGGTACTGTTAAAGAGTGAGTTCCGAGAAATGTATGGGAAATTCAGAAGACAAAGAGACCTCTTCACCACCTGGATAGACGATCTTCAGGAAGATACTTTAATGGGGATGGCGACATGAAAAGATACACAGCGGTGGTTTGAAAAGGCATATCATGCCTTAGAACGAATCAATTGCATTAGTGAAATACATAAGGGTTGTGATTCAAAGTAGCATGGTATCCGAGTGTTGATGGACAATAGCATCGCTCGAATACATAAAGCAACCGAACACTGGGTGTCCATGGTCCAAGAGCCTTAGCGAAAAATGCAAGAAAGGTGGGAAGAATGTGAGAAAAGATGGGAGAAAATCAACTTGGAAATGAAGGGCATTAATTTTCCAAAGTTTGGTCCACCAAAATATTTTTCGACTTACAAGATATTGTTAAACAACATGAAGAACAAGACATGGCATGGGAAACAGATATTTCACAGACTTCAAGCATGATCCTGGGTCTAGCGAAGAAGTTCATGGAAGCCCCGATCAAAGCTTTGACATTCTTACATCGCTTAAGTGTCAAATTGATCAAGTACAAGGAACATGCAGTAGAGATAAAGGAAGTCCTCTTTGCCCTGATGGATTAGCATAGGTTCCCATATGCAAACACATGCGAAGACCTCTTCTTCTAGTGTTCGGAATATGATAGAAATAATCCACTCCAGTGAAAGGATCAGATGATCTCAGGATAAAAAAGAGATAAATCTACCACATGTCATTTTGTTTCACTTAACATGACATTTATTAGTGATTCTTTATAAATAGGAAGATCGACCTCGTGTTTAAGGGTCGATGATTTTGGAGAGAGTTTTTTTTTTTGAAATTTTGTAATAGAACTACTTATGTGAAAATTTATTTAATTAAGAAGTTTTGTTTAGAACCAAAGACACTTCTATCATCTAAGGCATGAATGTGATTAGAGCGAGGAGGGTTATCTCTGTCTTCGGATTCTATATTTGTTGCTTTGTTGAATAAGAGTCATTGCACATGTATTTAAAGTTATCTTATGATGTTGTAACAGTTATTTTATTCTAATTGATGACTAGAAATCGATTGTGTTAACCTGTGATGATGATAGAGTATTCGAAATTACTTTTCTTGCACTAGCTTTTGATCACATGTATGTTACTTTTCTTCAAATGTTATCTCAGACGATGTTGAATGTCCACTAATTAAAATTGTATTAATGCTAATTTGAAGTTGTTTAGACATTTTTCAGTTGCATGCTAGGGTAAAGGTTATCCTAAACCTAGCCTTCCACCAAAACACATTGTTAGCTTCTCTCTCTCATCTAGTCTAGAGTTTCATCTTCCTTTTGTTTTCACATTAGAAAAAGAAACAAACAAGAGAACTGCGTAGCCTGAGGAGAAGGCTTAACAAAAAAGACATATTTGTCTTCAATCACAATTAAAGCACATCGATAAACCCAGCCAGATCGCGAATTTGGAGAACCTTACCACTCATCAAACACTTACGAGTCTAATTGGGACTCTTAGGAGGGTTTGGTTCCTGCTGTTGAGTTAAAGGGATTTGAAACCCCTTAACAAGGGGGAAGAATGATCTCGATGGTTCTCGGTGGCCATCCACCTTTTTTACCGAATCACCATTTTGATCTTGTGGTTTTGATAACCCATGATATTTACCCTTTTGATGGGGAATGGAATGTAATGTCATCTTCATTTGTTAATTATAGACATGGTGTAATTATTTCCTAGTGCTCTTATGTACATGTCTACAACATAGTGTTAATGCACTAGATACCATTAGAACTCCGCAGTTAAGCATGCTTAGGCTAGAGTAGCACTGGGATGGGTGACCGCCTGATAAGTCCTAGTGTTTTACATGCCTATGGAATTTTATAAACTTGGTCCAATTTATCCCACATGCATCATGGGAATTGTTCTCCTCTCACTCTCGCATATATAATTGAGGTGAAGGAGGCCCTTTAAGCATGCAATGGAGTGTGATGTAAAGCTTGTTGCGAATGAAGCATAGCCAACATCTCTTTCTTTTCAGAGATAGGCTACCCCATTCTTCCAGTTGTGTTCTACAATGTTTTTCTCTCTTGTTCATTAATAAAAGTTGGTTTTCACTATATTTTCGTGTTCTCCACATTTTCTATGTGTATTTTCTTGTTATATATTGGTTATATTTTTGTCTTCATGTCATTCACAAAATAATCCGAATCAATATTATTAATAACTTTGAGTATAATTACACTTGCAAGGATAGGAGCATTGGCCTATTTGCGTCCTGGCTCCCTAGCCTCATAATCACTCAGGCTCTCCAGCTTCAATACACACACACACACACACACACACACATAAAACTTAGTTCGATGCACACCTCCAGGTAATTCCCACACACTTACTCAAGTGCACACAACACTGTGAAATGTGTACGCACTTCCTTTGATGCACAATCCCCCACACTTACTTAGGTATGTGTAACACTATTAAATGTGCACACCCTTTATTTGATTACAATTCTCCGCGCACTACTTAGGTGCACGTAGAACCAAAACTTGGTGCCAATGGATCACCAACCTATTTGCTCATTCACATTTACAATTGGTACCAACGGCTCACCAACCTATATGTACAATTACAAAAGGGTTTGGATTAGGGACATTACATTTCCCTCCCCCTTATTTATGCACTATCCTTAGTGCATCATATACACATGTAAATACAAAATTTCAAAAATATTTGAAAAGATGTGGATACTCTACCTGCATAGTATCCTCACACTCCCAAGTTGCATCCTTGGGACCGTATCAGTTCCATTGGACCATATCAGTTCCATTGGACCTTTACCAGCTCCATGGCTCAATTCCATAGCTGTTTTATTTTTCAATCCAATATGAAAACTAGTCGCAATCGAAAATTGCCTTCTAGATCCACCTAAATCACATTCTAGTCAATAAGATGATTAGCATCAAGTGCGTACTTTTTAAGCAATGATACATGGAATACATTATGAATACACAAGGATGCAGAAAATGAAAGAATATACGTAAAAGGACCAATCCTCTCTAGGATTTCAAATGACCCACAGTAGCACGATGCCAACTTAGAACAATTCCCCAACTTCAAGGAACTGTGTTTGACTTTTAGTTTCAAGAACACATGGTTGCCCACTTTAAATTATTTGTGGGTTATGCCTTTATCTGTGTAGATTTTCTACCTGTCTTGGGAACCCTTTAAATTATTCCTTATCTTCAGCACTTGCTCTTCCATTTCCCGAAGCAGATCTGTCCCAACCATTGCGTGGTCTGTTGGGTTCTCCCAATTCACTAGCGTGTTGTGATTTCTACCATAATGGGCCTCAAACGGGCTCATATTTAAATATGCTTGATACCCATTGTTGTAAGAAAACTCTATCAAGTGAAGGTGGTCTTCCCATTTTGATGGTTTATCCATCACATACATCATGCACATATCTTCAATCACCCGATTTATCCTCTATGTTTGTCCATATGACTCAAGGTGATATGTTGTGCTAATGTTCATATTTGTCCCAAATCCTTTGAATATCCCTTTCCAAAAGTTCTAGGTGAACTTGGAATCTCTGTTAGACACAATTGTCTTAGGTACACCATGCAACTTAGCAATTTCTCGCACGTATATTTCAACAATATTGACTGCCTTGTGCGCTGACTTCACTGGAATAAAATGGGCAGCTTTAGTAAGATTGTCTACCACTACCATAATAGAATCATGTTGCTTAACAGTCCTAGGTAGATTAGTAATGAAATCCATGGACAAATTCCCACTTCCACTCAGGAATGGGAAAAGGTTGTAGCAAACCAGTTGGATGTCTGTGTTCAGCCTTGACCTTTTGACATTCAAGACATCTAGCAATAAAATAAAAAACTTCCTTTTTCATACGTGACCAATAGTATTTCTTTTTTATTGCGACAATTATCTTCTGGTAACTTGGGTGGCCAACATAGGGAAATTTATGCATCTCCGACAACAACAAGATTTTCAATTCCTGATCATTTGGCACATAAACTCTGTGCCTAAACATGAGGATTCCATCCTCTTTTAGTTCATAACCTTCCAATTTTTGTTGTGACATACCTTGCTGTAAAGTAACCTTTATGTTCAAATAACGCCGATCTGATTTGGAAACTTCTAAAATTATGTCACACAAATATGATTTGTATATGCTGATGGTTGTAGCATGCATCTCATGCACCCTCCTACTGAGTGCGTCAACCACCTTGTTTTCTTTCCCTCTTACATGCTTTATGTCAAAGTCATACTCACTTACTCACTTGCTTCGTCTGGAATTTAAACTTGGATGTACAAATAGATACTTCAAACCACTATGATATGTTCTCATCTCAAATATTTTACCCATGAGATAGTGCCAACACATCTTCAAGACATGCACTATGTCTGCCATTTCTAAGTCATGAGTAGCATAGAACCTTTCATGCTCTTTTAAATTTCTTGATTTGTAGCACACCACATGCCCATTCTGACTAATGACTCCACAAAACCCTTCCTTGCATGCATTCATTCACACAACAAAGTCTTCATCTGAATCAACAATTCTCAAAATTGGCGTAGTTGTCAACAAACTCTTCAATTGTTGAAAACTCCTAGCACAATCCCGAGTCCATTCAAATTGCACACCTTTCTTCTACAAGGATGTGATTGGATGTGCAATCTTTTATGAGCCTTCAATAAACCTTCTATAATAACATGTAAGTCCCATAAAGGACCTTACCTTCCCGACATTTCTTGGTGTCAGCCATTCCTCAATGGATTTTATCTTTTTCGGATCCACATCCATTCCCTCCTTGGAAATGATATGACCCAAATAATCAATTTGTCATTGATAAAATGAGAACTTGCTCAACTTTTCATAAAGTTGATGCTCACTCAATACTTGTAGTACCATCCTCAAGTGTTGCTCATGCTCTTCTTTAGACTTTGAGTAAATAAGTATGTCATCCAAAAATACAATCACAAACTTATCTAAGTATTCTCTGAAAACTCCAATCATCAAACACATGAAGACATTGGGTGCATTTGACAAACCAAATGACACAATTGTGAACTCGTAATGTTCGTACCTCATTCTAAAGGCAGTCTTGCTTATGTCTTCTTCTTTAATTCCCACTTGTTGATATCCATATCTGAGATCAATCTTTGAAAATATCTACGTGCCTGTTAGTTGATCAAAGAGGTCATATATCCTTAGAAAAGGGTACTTGTTCTTTACTGCTACTTTGTTCAACTACATGCAGTCGATACAAATTCTCAACGTACCATCCTTCTTCTTGAACACAAACAATTCTGGGGCACCCCAAGTTGACACACATGGGCATATATACCCCTTCTTCAAAAGATCTCCAAGTTACATATGCAACTCCTTCAATTATGATGTACTCATTCTATAAGGAGTCTTGGATACGAGTGTTGCTCCGAGCATCAAGTTTATAGAGAAATTAGTATATGTTTTCGGAGGAAACCCTAGTATCTCTTTAAATACATCCTCAAACTCTTTTAGTACTGCACAGTCTTCAACATTTGGCACTTTATCCATAGGTGCATCCTCCATGTTGTTTCAAATACTTTACATAATTTCCTATAACATTTCTTCAATTGCAAGGCTGAAACTTATATGATAATTAAAAGTCTTGGAATTCCTTGAACTGTTCTTAAATTTCATTTTTCATCCAAACAAGTGAATGCCTTATTGTGACAATCTAGAATGACATGATGTTGATCCAACCAATCCATACCAATGAGGCAATCATATGAGCCCAAAGGTATATTATTCAAATCAACTTTTGTGCACAATCCATTCATTTCCATTGAACATGCCTTCACCATCTCATTAATTTTCCATTTTTCCCCTATGGCCAACTGCACCAAACAAGGTTTTCCAAGCTTGCTTCTCGATAATTGGAATCTTTCCACCATCTTAGGATCTAGATAACTATGAATTGATCCTAAATCAATTAAAATAGCAATAGGTTGTTCGTTAATATTACCTTCCACTTCAATCATGTGTGACTTAAACTCAACTTGCTTGTTATCAGGGCTGCGTAAATCCTAGGTACATTTCTGCCCATGTCCTCAACTGTTGCAGCTTGTTGTACACTGTGCATAGTCCTTTCTTTGTCAAATATTTGAGGGAAATCTTTGCGCATATGATCTCCTCCACAACTCCAACATTGAATAGATTGTTGCCTTGGATTTTTCTTTGACGAGTGAGTTCCATGCCTACCAACACTTCTTGATTCTCTTCTTTTCTCATCATGAGACCTATGAATTCTTGATCTACTTGATTCAGTCTCCTTATCCATTTTATTTTCTATTCTATCCAAGTTTTGCATCAATTTGACATTGATGTCATCTTGTTTCTCCTAATTGGCTTTCATAATCCTTTCATTACCAACCTTATAGCTCTGGACATATTTTTGCAGTCTTTTTATGGTTTCTAAAAAGTTTATGCGCTCCTTCTTGGATTATGTACCATCTAAACCCAAATTGACATACAAATCCCCAAATTCATCATCAAGGTTGTAAGTCCTTTGCGCATCTTCCATGCTTTTGACCTTCTGCGTTGATTCTATCCTGCTCTAATCACTTATGTTATCACATATAGCTATAAAAAGGTCACAAGATGACCAAGTCCTTTGTTGCACAGAAGCTTCCAAATGCAACATTCAAAAGAAATCCATTTCGAGCTTGAAACACAAGCAAACAGGCAGGTTCAATTTTCAACAGCGGAGATCCCCTGTGAAGTTCAAATTAGCGGCCCCTGGGTATTCAGAATTATAAAATTGCACGAGTCTTAGCGTCAATCAAAAGCCCCATAATTAAAGATCAAGAAAAGGTTGAGTCTGGGCCGTTGGATATCATTGGGGAGAGATCGACGGTGGGGAAACATTGCGAAAGTCGGGACTCCAGAGGATTGTAAGAGTTATTCGTCCAAAAGGTCCAAAGTCCCGAAACCTGTAGCAAATACGGGTCATCGATCAAAGGGATGCATGACGTCAGATATGAGCTGTGGAAAAGGTCATTGCGGGATTTTCCAATTGAGGAGTGTGCAAAGGTCCCGAAGAGCCGAAGCCTGAACTCCCAAAATAATCGTGGGTTGTTGATATTCGCAGCAGGAAACAAGGTCCATCCAAGAGCGGCGCGTGGAAACAAAATTGGAGCTTTCCCAGATCTTAGATTGCGATTAAATTAATGGCTCGCATGTATTTGACATGTCAAATTTACATGAGGATTAGTGGCTAGGCAGAAGCCTCAGAGTTGCAGATCAAGCACCACACATCCTTCTCCATCAGAAAATCAATATCTACTTCAGGAATCCAGACTTCGAGAGTTTTATCTCCTCCCCTCTCGCTTTCTTCTGGAGCATTTTCTCCCAAAGTCCATGGATCGCTGCCACGTGTGCATCCAAATCTAATGGTGGTAGTTTGCTTCGGGAATCTGGGCTTCAGGAGTTTCAACATCTCCAGCCTCGACTTCATCCATAGTGCTTTCTCCCAGAGTTAAATATCAAGCGCCATGTGTCCTCCTCAGATCGACGGTTGTCGTTCACTTCAGAGCTTCAGCATTCGTTTCAGGTCGCCACGTCACTCCGGGCCCATATTTATGACAACTCTACATGCAGACCCCTCTCGAGCTCTGAATTCCAAAGTACGTGGCAGGCGTCAGAGCAAACATGTGGCACCCTTATTAGTCATGACATGTGGCATCTGTCTAGCGCTGACACATGGCACTCATTTCAAGCATTTTTGGATGTGTCTTCAGCCTATTTTCGAGTGACACATGTCACCCCTCCACCCATGACACGTCATCATAGTGACATCAGGCCTCCACATCAGATCATCCTCTCGGAAGTGTTCTTGTTCAACGCCAAAATTAGCGCCATCTCCCAGCACAGTTATAATGATCCTAAAGTTGGCAGGCAGATAAGCTTTAGCAGTGGCACTAAATTAAGTAGGAGCACCCAGATTGCAGATCGGGGCCAGATAAAAAACCACGCTCCATTGCGGTGATGCAACATGCTCGAAAGATAAAATTCTTGAGCGGTCCCGCAATTGAAACCATGGTAAAGCAAAAGAGCTACATGGCGAAAGGTGGTGGATTGTGGGCTCAAAAGAAGTGTGAGTCCAAACCACCTTTGACAGCCCCACAATCATGTGCTCATATAGCATCAATTCCAAAATTAGTGCGTGGAAGCCCCCTAGGCATTAAGCCTCATCCCGGTCTCGATGAAGGATCAATTAATGAGAAAGGAGAAGTCGTTGAAACCTCGAATCACTCCATAAATAAAAGGCGTGGAGGGTTTGGCCGTGGAGACATAGTTGTTAGCCCGAGGTGCCACATTGGACGAGTTTTTCTGCAGGCCCATGCTGAGCTGAATTTTGCATATGACAGGAGGATACATGCACAGTCTGACAGAGGAAGGCACAGATGAAAGGCTTTGAATGGAATGGCCAGATCACATCCCTGGTAATTTTTGGACTAATATGAGTATAAATATATCAGTTCAAGATTTTTTTAACGTCGTCAACTGGTTGAGCAGAGCTCCCTACTATGTAATATTTTGATGCCTGAGTTGTTCTCTGGTTATGTATCAAACTTGAGACTTTTGCATTAATAGAAGTCAACTTCTCTCATCTATTTGTAAAAACTGTGCTAAAACACTCGGGCATGGAGGATCTAGTCGAGGGTTGTATTTCTATTGTAATGGGGGTTTGATTACAATATTGTTGCAACCAATTTTAGTCAACTTCTTTTTTGTCTTATTCCCTCTTACGCTGAAAGGCTCGGGCATGGAGGATCTAGTCGAGTTGTTGTAGTCGCGTGGTAATGTAGGTTTGGTTATTATGTTGCTGTGAGATATTTCAGTGTCTAAAACTTGAGTTCAAGAGTTCTCTTGAGCCTGAGTTTTTCTTCACCAAGTTGCTTGAAAGACAGATTCCAATAGCGGTCTTGTTCACCTCTCTCACTAAGTCTTCCTTCTTCTCACATTTAAACTCAAATCCCTGACTAAAGTTAATGAGGCTCTCACTTCCATGTGCATTGCATGTCCAATTTCTATGTTAAAATCATTCTTATACTGAGTTTTGTCCATTTGACCTCCATTCTTAAAACCAACATCCACCAAACATTCTGATGGGTACCGGGCTTATCCTCTTGCAGTCAGAGGATGACTCTCAGTGCTAACAACTTATAATTTTGCAAAATGTGCAGGCAACAAGATTTGTTATGTGAATTCATGAGACCACTTCATGAAAACTCTGCACCATTTTATTAGAATCCTTTCTTTAGAAGCCCATGCACGCACTAGCATTCAACACACACTAATGCATGATGTCAATAATTGACATATACACCATGTATCAGTATTTTTCATGCACCAAAAATTTGTTCCGCGCAACCCCAAAATTTTAGTGCGCACACTCGTGCACCATTGTTTACTGCGCAGTTCTAGTGCCACACCCTGCAATATCCAACATTTAGCATGCACATATGCACATTCTTATTTTATGTGCACCATGGCCATGCTGTAATTCCAAATCCGACCACTTACCATTCTAATTTTTTCTTTAAGTAGAACTTGACCCATGCAGGCTCAATGTTGAAACTGGACCTCTGATACCAATCTATAACGTCCCCAACCACCCAGGTTGGGAGACACCACACAATATCAACTTATGTTGCTATGAAACCCAACATATTGTAATATCTTGGTTACCAAACTGCTTTTGATACCAATCTGTAACATCATCCAACTTACTACTGAACAATGTTATTTCAAAAATACATTGCACAAATTCTACTCTAAACACCAGTTTGCGCAATATCTCTTGAAGTAAGGTGCTCATCCTCAAGTTGAGTCACACAACACAACTTATAACAATGGAAGTGACACAAAACAACAATGCACAAGCATACTGAACTGACAACACTACTGTGTGCGAAACCCTTATCGCGTCATATGCCAATTCTTATTTTCTTTGTGCGCAGGGTCTATTTCCATGTATATGCAAACAAATTCCAACCTCTTGTGCACACATGCTACTTTCCTTCTCGCACGACCATTGAAACCTCTCCCCAAAGACTCATGACCAATATCACAAGGTTAATTTAACAAGAAAGACTATCAACAACTATCCTACTCATGCATGATTATAAATACTGACTATTCGTACCACACTTACATGTGCAAACAACATTAAACAAAATATCAACAATTACTTATATGCAACGACATACAAGATTTAAACCATATCAAATATAGATAAAAAACACACACAGTAAATGAGATAAGCACATAGAGAACACTTATCTTTTATGAAATTCACCAAATATGCGCAGATCTCAGACGTTCCTCCGAGCCATAGACTCTATTTCTCATAATATTTCAACAACAGGTCACCCCCGAGTTGGGGCTTAACTTCACCAGGGAAAAATTGTTCCTATTAACAGGTTAAGGTCTGATACTCAACAAAATTTTTCAGTCTAAGGTGCCACTACTGCAACTATTCTACAGTCTCTCATTCCCCATGCACCTGTTATACCCAAGGAAGTGTGCCTCTTCTCCGCTCAAAAGTCCCTCAACTGCCCCACTTCCCTTCCAGGGTTCCAGCAATAGGTCGGACAAGAAGTATCTGAGCCCTGTAACTAATTCCTAGCTCACTCAGGAACAATTCCTAACAAAACTCTCATATGGAGAGAATGCTCATGGGCCTGACAACCCGCCTCTTCAACAACAAAACTCTGGTTACAATACATAAAACATTTACAAGCTCTTCTCTATAGATAAGGTAATAGTTTTCCTTCTCAGATGGACTGACCCCCTTCTGCACATGACATAATGAAATTCCCACAAAATGAGTTATCTCCCCACAGTACACCAAGGCCAACAATATATATTGCATGCCTTAGACTCGACACTTGTCACTTTCAAAAGTATCTTTTGGTGACACATTCCTTTTCCCTGAGAATTTAGGATAAAATAATTTATCCATAATTTAGACTTTTCCGAAAATATTAATAAAATATTCCTTGGGACTTAAGTCCCCTCCACTTTTTCCTTTTTTGGTGGATTCATACCCTCGTCTCTTTTTGTTTGATCTGTTTGTGCGCAACGATGTGATATTATTAATAAATTTGAGTATAATTACACTTACAAGGATAGGCACACTGGCCTATTTGCATCCCGGCTCCCTAGCCTCATAATCACTTAGGCTCTCCAAATCCTACGCACTTACTTAGGTATGTGCAACACTATTAAATTTGCACACACTTTCTTTGATAACAATTCTCAGCGCTCTACTTTGGTGTGTGCAGAACCAAAACTTGGTGCCAATGGATCACTAGCCTATGTGCTTATTTACATTTACAATTTGTACTGACAACTCACCAACCTATATGTACAATTGCAAAAGGGTTAGGATTAGTGACATTACAAAGCAAGTGGGGGATTAAAGGAGAAATTTTGTTTCCTATCGAGTCAACACACACCCGATTCCCACTAAAGTTTGACAGAATATTTGTAACCTGACGCACAACAAAATTCCCATGGTTGTCCATATGTTTCTTTGTATAATTTTAGATAGTATGAATGTTGTATAAGAACCTCAACTTCCCCAGAGCTGAGGGGGAGGAAAACATTCTAGCAATCACATTTTGTTGCTATTGTATCTTTCAGACTTCGGTAATACAATCTTTGTCCATGATTTCATTTCAATGTTGATGTATCGTTGATCATGTGATTCTAATTTCATAGCTCGGTACCTCGCCTAAGGGGGTAGGGTCCTCTCCTTAGTCAGGTACTTCCTGTAAAAATAGGATTAGAAATTATCATTTTAATTATGTTCAATTTATGTTGTCAATTATTTTCTCTCAATTGATGTAACTCCAGATTCATAACTTTACTCACATACTGTAGACATTTTTCCAATTTGTTGTCATTCCAAAACCGTAGTATAGTCTATTTGATTTCAAATTCATTATATCTTCCATTTTACTGCAATTCTAGATGCATAAAACAGATTTGCAACTCATGTGTGGTTTGTTTTTTCTAGTTTTAAATTGTAATACAGATTCCTGTGAAATTACAACCATTTTGTGATTTACATTGTTGCAACTTGTGTCTCTTCAACTTTGATTATAACCGAGTTTCGTTGCTGCAACTCAAGCTGTTGGATTTATTTTTGTGTTGCAACTTCATTGATGAAACTCAAGTTGTTGCAATTCATGTTGTTGCAACTCACATTGCTGCAACTCCGCTTGTAGCTACACTTTGTTTTGCTTGCTTTCTGATTTTTGATAGCTGTAGTCTCTAATAGTTTGGAAAATATATTGAATGAACAACACTTCATTGTCGCAACAAAACAAGATCTTCATCATAGTCAAGCAAGTCACCAATAGATCATAGCATAAGTTTCAATTTTCGCAAGTGTGATCTTAATTTCTGCAAGTGTGATTCAAATTTCACAAAGCACAATTTTAATTTCCGCAAGTGTGATTTCAATTTATGCAAAGTGTGATCTTAATTTCTGCAAGTGTGATTCAAATTTCACGAAGCACAATTTTAATTTCCGCAAGTGTGATTCAAATTTCACGAAGCACAATTTTAATTTCCGCAAGTGTGATTTCAATTTATGCAATGTTTGATTTCAATTTCCACAAGTGTGATTTCAATTATCGCAAGTGTGATTTTAATTTCCGCAAGTGTGATTTCAATTCTGGCAAGTGTGATTTCAAGTGATTTCAATTTCCTGCCCGTATGCTAATTGATTTCCTGCAACTTAGGCCATATCATAGTTTGGTGACTTAGTTTAAGTATTTTGAAATTTTGAATTGTGACATTAAAGTGCTACAACATCATAGTAAAAACAACACCCTTCTTGCATGAATTGTGCATGGCCATTCACAAGTTCCATATGAGCCCTAGATTGATAATTAAATGTAGAACTCTTCATTTGCTTGCTAAGTTAATTAGAAAGTAATTGAAATGTTTGTCACCATCTATGGCTTATTCTCTAACTCTTTAGTTGTCTTCTTAATATCAACAAAAGTAGTAGTGACTAACTCAAGTTCATCCTTTACTAGAGAAAAATAAGACTAGTTCTTGAATATGGTAGTGGCTATATTATCTTAAACAATAAGTTTTGCTCCTTTCATAGTTGATCTACGTGTCACCTTTGTCTTCATAAATCTAACTCCTTTTTTGATTCCTCTTTTTCAAGATTGATTTGTGCCAAGAGTACTTCCTTGCTCTTCACATGTTCTTCCAACTCTGTTATCTCAATATCCTTGTGTCTGAGCTTATTGGTCAATGTATCCAGTTCAATCCCTTTCACACTCAAATCTACCATGACTTTAGACAGAATTTCATCTAGATCTAATAAATCATCCTAAATTGTACTTGACTAAGATGCCTGCAATAGTTGAGTCTCTTGATCTTTTAAAGCTTCATTCCCAACCTGCAAGTGTTCTATAGTCTTCTTACTCTCTACCAATTTCTGATATAGATACTCTTTTTATTCAAATCTTGATTGCACCTCGGGGGTCTGTACATGTTGTATATCTGGTACATTCAGTTTCTTCTCAAGTACCTTTATTTAATTGTCTTTTTGTTTGGTCAAATCCTCTACAACTGCAAAATTTTTAGGATCTATACTTAAAGAAAAAATCTTCTTTTCCAATTCAATAACTTGAATTTGTTTGGATTTGGTTTCCAACTTCTCTTGCTTGAGCTGCTTATCAATTTTCACCACCATGTTTTGCATTTTCTGTACACTCGCAACAAATTAAAGGAATTATTTGTGGAGCATATCACTATTTTTCTTGTGTAACTCAACCATGTACACTAGGTGGATATCACCAATCTTCATCTTCATTTGTGTAGCTCTGTAGTCAACATGGGAATGAGCTATATGACCCTTTGTCTCAAGTATGGCTAAGTTAAATGTCGCTTGTTGATAATCTACAATAAAAAGTGCTTTGGTCTAAGCCATATTTTCTCCCCATGCTTGGGGGTATATTTCCTTCTTAATATCTTGATTTTTCCTTTTGATATCCATGTATTGAGAAAACAGGGAAGGTGACTTGTTAAGTGGCTCTATGATAGTGGATGCTTGTGATGATTATGTTGATGTTAACAATGTAGAAGTGAGATATTATATTGTAATAATAGGCTCTCTTGATGTTGAACTAGCTTCCTTTATCTCTTGACCTTGTATAATCTGTCCTTCACTGGTAATTGTTACCACCACCCCTTGTGCTTCCGATACATCACCAGTTCTAGCCTTCTTACTCAACTGTTCTCCCCATGGGTCATCCACCTCCATTTTAGATAATATCTCTTAAAATGCTCTCTTTGATACTTGTGATTCCTGTCTCTAGGGGTTTAAGATTGAATTTTCTAAGTCCTCATGTGGTGTAAGTGTCAGATCTTGGACACATCTTTCCAGGATTTCCTTATTTTCCTCCCATGAATCTAGACTAGAAATCCTTTCCAACAATGGATTGGGTTGATGATTGTAGTTGGGCCTCCTGGATAAGATTACATTAAATGGGTCATAAGCCCATTTTTCTCCTTTCACTAAGTGCAACTGTTGAGGCATCTCCTCTGCAAATTCCAATGCAGTCTTGAATTTCACCAAGAAGGGGTCAACCTCTCGAGGTAACTTAAAAGTAATGGTTTATCTGTATTAAAAAAAGTGAAGTATCTACCTTATATACTCTAATGAAAATATTATGTGAGTTAAGAGGGCTGGTATCTTATAGGGTTCCTCTTCACAACCATATATTCTTATGATTGTGCGGTCTTCAAACATAAACCAACTTCCCACTCTGGTATCTTTGCTCAACTATAGCATCTTCTGAATTTTGGGAACATTCTAGGAGGTGGATTACTATGCAATAATGAATAAAGTGAGCTCATAAACTTATTCACAAAGCCGAGAAACCCCTTGTTTTGATATTCCCTCCTAACTTCTACAATCTAGTCAATTACTGCTTTATAAGTGCCTGAATCACTCATTGGTTGGATTCCCAAATTATCAAAATGTGACACATTATTGGATAATATTAGATATACCAAATAAAACTGATATCTGAATGTATTGAAACTATACAAATTAGACAATTGAAAATGCATAATTTTTTCCTAGATTTGGAAATAATCCAATTTGGCATACACTACAACATCTGGGGGACACAAGGCAGTCATTAAACCTAAGATAGTCTCGTCTACAATTTTGTCATGATCATAACCCAAAATTTGGCATATCATTGTAATGGCATGTCTGTTTATCTTAGGAAAAATCTCTAACTTATAAGGCAATGATCCAACTACAAATGGAGCATTGTGAGCTAAACGATTACTCAATAGGATTTCCTTATTAGGTTGCAATATTGCTTGATACTTTGGGGAAAAATCATCATCATATAAAATTTTTGAGGTTGAAGGGTCTAAAAATTGTAGCATCTGAGCAATGGATTCTCTGTTTATATGACAGATTACCCTAGAGTGGTTTGTGGAAATTGTCAATCTCTTCTCAACCTGGTAATTTATGGTGCACAAGTTAACTAGTTCAGGGAAATGGTAGGTTTGGGAAAAAATTGCCCGGTCTGGGTTTGATTCCCACAAATGCAAATAGGTGTGACTTCGGGTTTCGAATTTCAGAGAATCTGTCCCCTTCACGATGATTACCAACATTCGTCGAACTTGTGAAGACTGAAGGAATCGAGGCGTTAACGTCTGTGCTCCTTCTTCAAATCTAGCGGTCGTGACATACCTTGGATCCCCCCAATGGATCTCGTTCATTCATCTTCCAATCGAAAGGATATTCCCTTCTGATACTTGAATCTCGCTATCCTTCCTGAGCTTCGTCAGCTATGAAGGACCTAAGAGCGTTACGCTCTTTCTACTAGACTTAACACTTAGAAGAATTTCTGCGTACCCCTTGCGCTCATTCATCAAGTCTAGAACTTAAGTGGTTCTCGGTTTCTGCTTGCCTCATAGAGAGATTGTGCATATCTGCACTACCTCTCCTGAGCATAACAGACTCCGTCCTTCAAGGGACTCAGAACGACTAGGAGGGTCGACATGCGTTCATGAAACTGTGTCCAAGGTCAACGGACAAACAATCCGTGACTCTAGCTTAAGCCACCACAGGACGCAAGCATTTACAAGTATAAAACATGTCCTATCCATATGATTTCCTACTTGCCTAATTTCACATTCAGGCAGATACAAAAGAAGGAAATACAGTATAAATCATTAAGAAAACATAACCATCCCTGCAACATTCATAGGATATCCAACTTTAACTCACAGTACCACTTAAGTACACAAGATATGCGATTGCTTATCTATTACAGGTGGTAGCCAACTAATTAACTGTGGGTGTTCGTCCTTCCACCCTACCATAGGCTCATAGGCATTCATTCTTAGCACTCTAAGCACCCCCGAGCCAAGCCATGATATCACCAGGGAACTCTCGTAGTTCTCAAGGATTCTTTCTTTGTTCAACTTATGTTCTCTGCAACTTTAAGAGATTTCTCTTTGTTATGGCCTCGACGAGGTTTATCAGATGCTCACTCAACATCAAGCTCACGACCTTCTATTCATTATCCACTGGAGAGCTCCGCGCATCTCCCTTATGAGCTTGTGATCTCGTCTAGTGTCTCTTCTCTGGTTGTCCATGTGTATAAATCTTACCTTCCTTCTTTTTGGAAGGTTCTCGACCTATCATGTTTCCTCTGTCAGAAGGAAGCTCGGGTCTGCAGGTCTCTGTGGTACTTCGGGCTAAAATTCAACAACTCGACCATGCTTCCATTCATGGGGGTGGTTGATAATTCAACCAGTGTTCCTTTCTTCATTAACTGATTTCCCTCCTTGGGATCCGAAGGAGGTTTTTCATCCTCATCAAGGGAAATTTGGGGTTATTTGGTATAATGAACCCTCTCGTATAGTTTTCACATTCTTCCTCTAGTGATATCATGGCCATTACTTTCAAGGATTCACACCCACAGTCAATTATTGGCAACTCAAACAATAATACATTTACATCGTTCCCATGCCACAACATGGTAATCCTATTTTATGATTAATTACAAGCTGGGGGAAACATGGTGTTACAACTATTGACTAAGCTATTTTGGAGACCAACTTCAGTTCTGAATTTTTTTATGTGTAGAACTTCTTCTACTATTTTACTGAGTTTTGGAATGGTGTAAGCATATGATTTCCCCTTCTTCTTTTTTATAAGTAAGAGTAATTTAATTGACAAGAGGATTTTGGCTTCTGCAATTTAATAAAATCTCTTAGAAAATTATTGAATGAGAAGCCACTATTTACCAAGCTATTTTGGAGGCCAACTTTAGTTCTGAAGTTTTTGATGTGTAGAACTTCTTCTACTATTTTACTGAGTTTTGGAATGGTGTAAGCATATGATTTTATAGTGTAGGCTTTTCTCATGTATGCGAAATCTATCTTATTTTGTTTATCTCAAAATTATTTGTCTATAGCTATAAGTTTAGTACTATAATTAACAATTCATTTTCAAACTTTTATTGTATGCATTTGGTTATTCAAGTTTCTACATAGTAACTTTCTTGCTAAAGACATACAGTAGTTATATATTTGGTGTTATGTTTATCCCCTTGCTTTGGTTAGAGTAGTCGAGGCATTATTCTACATTTTTGTATATTAGAGTAGTTGCATTTCATTTATCATTTTTGTATATTAGAGTAGTTGCATTTCATTTATTACATCTCATAAAAACCTAAATGGTGGACCAAGACACAACTGATAACCCCCCCCAAAAAACTAGTAAAGGTTGTCAAGTCATAATCTTGACGGGTTCCCTATTCCATACAGTGTAAGGTCTAATTGGAACCTTTCAATAGGGAGAGCCCCTGCTAATTTACATGGCCATCCAACCTTGTCAACAAAACTATAGTTTCTGAGACTGTTGCGTAATCTACACAAGGGAGGTCTTCTTTGCTTTACAATTTCTAAATAGATTTCATTAATGATATTAATACATAATACTACCAAATTAAAACATAATCCTTCGCATATACAACACGTAGAAGGAAGCCTTATTAGTCCCTGCCTTAAAGCAGCGGGGACTATTGTAAATTGTTTTTTGTTTTTCATTATCTTCGCACACAAATCAAGAAACTTAACCCAAAGTTTTATCCTCTTATTTTTGAACACTTTTTCTAGACCAATTAAATAATTACAACATTTGTTTGGACCAATGGAAAACTTTGAAGAACAATATCACATCCTAGACTACTGCAACTATAGAGCCTATCTTGGTTGGAGTTTCAAAGGAATGTTTTGAAGACTCCCTGCTCTATTATGAACCATCCTCTACCGTATGTTTCCCCAGGTGGCTCTCTATCAAGATGGATGTACCCACTTTTTCCATGCTGATTAAATTTTGTCACAATGTCGCCCCGTTGTACATGTCTCTCCCATTTTGCATTCACAGTTAGTGGAATATTCTCGCGGATTTTTTGAACACACCGATTTTTTGAACAGACAAAGAGTACCTTAAATTTTTAAATTATTGGGCATGCTGGGGAGACATAGGTCTCTTAAGAACAAAAAAATATTCTCTTAATTATGCATAGTTACATCTTGACATTTATTTGTTGCTGGTAGAATAATATAATTCTTAGGAGTTCTTTGCATTGCTAATGGTATTTGGAGTGGTATTATTTCAATGTTTGAAATTATGTTGTTTTTTATTAATATTTATCTAATCAATAAGTTTTTCCATCTTAGTTTAATAAAAATATTTATATCTTAATTACTTTTTATTTCTCTCCATATTTAATAGCTCATAAATCTATCTTATTTATTTTTTATTTTTCTCCATATTTAATAGCTCATAAATCTGATTACTTTACCTAACTGCTATTTGAAAGACTATCCATATTTATACAGGAATGTAATATTTGAGCATGGAAAGCTATACTTGATATTATGGTACCTGATCCATCATCAAAATAATTTCATTTTCAAACTACATTCCTATTTAAAACAATAAATTTAGGTCAATAAATTAAGGTCTTTTTGCCCTGGATACCTCTCCTATTTTCTTTTTGTATAAGTCAACTTTTCCTTTTTAACAAAATACTTGTGTATGTTTTACTTGTCTCCTTGACAACCCTTAGAAAATGAAAACGGTGAATGGTTACAAGGAACCACTCTTGATGTGCAGTTGTAACTCCTTACAAAATGAGAATCACTTTTAACACACTATTGTATTATAGTTTTGACAACTATTTAATAATTTTAAGCTATAGGTTTATTTAGAGGGCCTAATATTCACACTTAACAATCACCCGAGCATTTCTTTGTGTAATTTATGTTATAAAATTATTGCAAAATTGTTGGCCAATCGTTTGCGGCCGAATTTTTCTAAAGGTATAGTCGAGGAGCAGTTGGGCTTCCTACATGGAAGACAGATTTTGGATGCGGTGGGCACGACACAAGAATTCCTTCACAGCATTAAAACAAAAAAAAACTAAAGGCTTTAATCATGAAGCTTGACCTTAGGAAAGCTTATGATAGTATTAGTTGGGACTTCCTTCATCTAATTCTTGTAAAGACTGGTTTTGGGCAAAAAAACCACAAGATGGCTTATGAGTTGCATACCTTCCGTTTCCTATGCGGTTTTAATAAATGGTAAAACCTCTGCTTTCTTCCAAAGGGGAAAGGGACTTAGATAGGGGTGCCCTTTATCTCCACTTCTTTTCATCCTAATCATGGAAAGTCTGAGCATTCTTATCAAATAGGCGAAGGAAGCTGGCTCAGTCACTGGTATACAAGTCACTCGACTCACGAAGATCCTACATCTCCTATTGCGGATGATGCATTGATCACGACAAAGGCTTGTCTCAAGGAATGGACGGTGATTTCAGACATTTTAAAAGTCTTTCAAACCTCTACTGGTCTTCAGATTAACGAAGGAAAATCATTTATTTTCTCCGCTGGAGTGGAGGAACCAGATCTATTGCACTACAAAGAACTTTTCTCTTTCTGCTTTGATATTATTGATTCGGGTATTAAGTACCTTGGAAACTTTCTAAAATCAAATTGTTATAAACCAACTGATTGGGGTTGGCTAATTAAAAAATTTGAAAAATGACTTGATCACTGGTGCAATCGGTGGCTTACATTGGGAGGTCGTCTAGTGTTGATCAAAGCGGTGCTTATCAGTCAACCGATTTTCTGGATGTCTTAGGCTCCCATTCCGTCTTCAATACTCAATAGACTCTGACAACTAATTTACTCTTTCCTCTGGTCTGGGGGAAAAGTGAAAAATCACTTTCATCTCTGTAATTGGGACAAACTGGCAAAACCAAAATCCATTGTGGATGGGGGATAAAGAACTTGGTTATATTCAACAAAACTTTGGTGGCAAAATCCCTCTGGCGTGGACTATCTACGGAAGGAATTTGGAAAAAGGCAATCAAAGAGAAATATATCCCTTTTGAGTCTGTCTCACTTGATTAGATTTAGGTGCCTCCGCTCAACTATCCTTGAAGTATTAGCCCCTGTCTCTTGTGTTGAGCACTTGGTCGCCTTGGCTTCAAACTCTCGATTTTCCTTTAATCTCTCAGGGCTTGTCTTTCACACCATAACCTGTGGAGTTATCCCACACTTGTTAAAATTTAAGTGCTCAAGGGCCAATAACCATAAAATGTTGCTAGAAGTGTCCTTGAAGGAAGCATGCATAAGTTTTCTTTGCTATAGTTATTAGAAAATAATGGCAGTGTACTAACATTGGCTCCAACGAGGACAACTTATTAGTGCAATCAATAGAAGAGAGGGAGAAAACCAAGCAAATTTTTGTTGTTCATTAGTA
This sequence comes from Picea engelmannii, assembly GCA_009831015.1. Taxonomy (NCBI): domain Eukaryota; kingdom Viridiplantae; phylum Streptophyta; class Pinopsida; order Pinales; family Pinaceae; genus Picea; species Picea engelmannii. Next base: position 91,982 of record ML816940.1, read on the forward strand.
TATGGTTAAAATATGGTTTGATAAATAGTGAAAAACATGTAGAATATTTGTGGGAAACCTTGTTTTGAAGTGGGGTAAACTGAAAGCACACAAAGTTGCAACACCTATTGCTTGGTCCATTTCAGGTGGCTGAAAAGCTTGGCCTTGACACTTACAAACTACTGAACATGGAGGGAAAGGTGGAACTTCTCCTTGTCAATGGACAGATTATGAAAACATACTTCTCTTAGTTGTCTTAGTGTGGTTGACATGTACATAATAATTTTCATTTCATTAGTCTTGTTTTCTGGTCCTTTATCGATTTGAGTTTTGAGCCCTTAGAATAAGTTTCATTATTTTTCTTTATTCTAAATTTTGTTTTAGTAAATTTACATCTTTCTTTGAAGTTTTGAATTTTCATTTCTTCCTTTTGGTCAATAATTTTCTCTGCATGGCTTGTACGCCTACAAACCAATTTGCAGTCTCCCTAAAGGGTTAAGTGCATGGTTTTGTGAAGAGTTGACACACTTTCTAATCCTTAAAATCTCCCATTTTAATTCTTAGTCATGAATTAAAAAAAACAAGTTGTGAATAAATGTCTCATGTTTCCTGAAGAAGTTAAAACATTGGTATAATTGGCACTTCCCCAAATAACTAAGTCCTAGAAAATATTGAAAATTTAATTAAGTGGTGATTCATCCAACTTGAATATGTTATCCTTTCACATTAAATGAGCATCACATGTGAAATGTTTTAAATTATACTTCCAAGGTAAAAATAAAAAACAAAAATTGGGGCATATCCTTATTATTCCGGAATGGCCAATCCCTTCCTAAAAACATGAACCATCCCCACTTGTTTGTAAATACCTATTGTTTCCCATCATCCATCATTGCTATAACACATATATTAATCATGTAAAGGATTAGGAAAGGGAATTAAATCATTTGTGGGGGAATGCAAATATCTTCATCGGGGCTACATATGCTCATTGGGGGCAAGGAAAGGTCCGTGATGTTAGGTGACTGCACATGAGATATGGATGCTTGTGAGTAGTGGAGAAACACTACAAGAAAGTGAAACAATCTATCTGCTTAAATCTTCAACCCCATTTAAAAAAAAAATCGAGGTTATGAGTATTACTTGAAACATCAGGTGTAGCTTCATAGGAAATTAACTCCATATTTTCTATCTTCAGGAAAAGTTGCTAAATCGTTGAAGTTATATTATTAAGATAATTTGGGTTCATGTCACAAAGGAAGGACGTGAGGAATCCACTTGTTTGAATTCCAAAGTATGATTCTTTCTAAAATTTATGGCTCTTCATTAAAATATATTATTGAATAAGTAATGATTCAAAGATTCATGGCTTCACCCAATGTGTTGCCATTTGTTGAGCCCTCAACAAATCCTCGTAAATTTTGATAAAAACTTGGGGTCCGCTCATTATTTTTTCATATGGGTTTATATCGATCTCATTTCCTCATTTCCCTGCAAATTATTTTCTTTCCATTCTTTTGAAATGGATAAAGTCAGATTAGCTTACATGTTCCACCCTCTTGATTATGACTTATTTCCTTTCTTTTTGACTTGATTTGATGTTCTTTTTAATGAATTTTCAATTTGTTTACTTTTCAAAATTTTGCTCCAATTTTCTAATTGGGCCACTTCTTTTCTGAGTCACTTGATTTACCTCCCAATTTTTAAATTGGGTCTGACTTCAAAATTAGGCCCTTTCCATTCTTTGATTTCTGATTTTCCTTCTCGATCTCAAGATTAGGCCTGATGTCTAGATCGGGGCCTCAATCATCAAAGTTTGAATGTGATTTTTTTTATATGTTCATAAATGTTGTGAAGGCTCGTTCCTTTACATTTTCACCTTCCTTCCAAACTTATCTCCTATTTTTAGTTTGAGTCAATTGTTAAATCAAACCTCTTTTGTTCCTTCACTGGTTGAGCTCTTTCCCGATTTTCAAATTAACCCCAATGGTCAAATTGGACCCTCATATTATCCCCTCTATTTGAACTCTCTGAGATTTACCCTTTGTTCGAACATTTTTACTAGCTTTCGAACTTGGGGCTAAGTCTCGATGTAGCCCTTTTGGGCCCTTTTTCTTGTCCTTCTCTTGATTTGGTGATTAGCTTCGATTGGAAAATAAGGTCCTTCTCCCTCAAAATTATGTGCAGGTGTGTATCGATTTTTAGATTGGTCCCTAGTCCTTAAATAGAGCCCCTTGTCGCCAACACTTTGTTGGAACTTCTACCCTTTATTTGAAATTTGAACTCTTGATTTCAAATTTTGAACTATTTCTCCCAGACAATTGTGTCTTGTCTTTCAAAAATTCCTTCGAGTTTAGTTTGTTGATTTGCCCAAAATTTCAAATTAGGGGCTCCTTTTACTAACCAAACTTTCAAATTGGGGCCTCCTTTCACTAAACAAACTTTCAAATTGGGGCTTCCTTTCACTAACCTTTCTATTCCCCATTGAGGTTTGGATATTAGTCTCGATGTTCAAATTTGGTCTCTTCTTTGTAAGCCCATGTTCGATATATGAACCCTTGCCCTGATTTGTCAACAAGTGTTTATCCTCAAATTGGGGCCTCCCTCTTCAAATGTTAGTGAGAACATGTCTTGATTCCTCAATCGGTCCCAATTTCAAAATTAAGCCCCCACCCCCCTCTTTTGAAATGCATTTGCACATTTTAAATTTTAAAAGTTTGGATTGACTCTCATAAGGTGAAGTACCTTTTATATATCAATGTGCATTCAAACGCATGTCTTGTCTTTGTCTTGATTTGATTATTGAATTATATCTTGAAGAACCAACTTTTCAAAGTTAAAATTAAATGCAATTTCCCTTTCAGATTTTGGAAAATAAATATAAAGTTTGAATGTAAGACATGCATGGTTTGAATAGTGGACGTGTTGAAATGATGATTTGCTTCCCCTAGTAACTCTTGAAGCTCCAAAGGAATCTATGAACATTATTGTTCAAACATTGCAGTCTATCAACTGGATTAATTGATCAGGTACTAGAACTTGAAACACTCATGTTCCCTTAACATAATGTGTTATTTTAGATGAGCTTGCTAGATTTATTTTTCACTTTAGATTTTGGTATCATCCATACTACATTCAATTTTTTTTTTCAGTTCGAATCTAAGTAGTGGTTGCATTATTCCTGATAGATTTTATTCTTATCGCCCCCCACAAAACATTCATGTCTATGTGGGTGACATACTTGTAGCTCTCATTTCCTTTTACTTCCCCTATGAATTGATTTCGACACTATTTTCGAGCCTGCATGGTTTTTCCTACTTCATAACAAATTTTAAGTCTTGTATACTCTTAAAACACCCAGGTTTGAACTGTGAATATGCACTCAAAATTCGAACTATGGATCCATTATGACAACATGTGCCTTAAGTCGAGGTTGATATTTTCAATCCTTGAAAACTAGTTTTAATTCAAAATGCTAAGAAGAGTTTGTTAATTCAATTGTTTGGTTTTCAAGTTAAACTCCACGTGCCCTATTTTTGTTTCACTAACATGCAATATTTTTTACATGGCTAACAAGGGATACAAAATAAGGAAGAAAGGTACTTAAGAGAAATCAGTAGCAAGCCAACCTCAATATCCAATTGCAATAATAAAAGATCCTGAAGAAATGGTACCAACAATCAAGTAGATGACCACAACAATATAGTCACCAATGAAGAAGGACAAAAAACCTGCAAAGGGAAAGCAACATATCATGGAATATCCTAAAGAAATTAAGTTACCCATTTATGTAAACACCTATCACACCACTGGAATTGGTGTGTCCCACATCTATAATGACCTGTATCATTTGATTAAAAATGGAAAGGGGTCATGAGATGATGATGAATTAAATGAAAGGGAAGAGGAAGAGTTTGCAATAGCACAAATTTTAAAGAATTCTTTCATTCATAATGAAATATCCAGATCCCTAATGTTATCATGCATCAAAATAATCACATCTTTGATAAAAACACATAAAGGTTAGCACCATAAGAATCTTGAATAACAGGGAAAGTGTGTTGGATTATTTTCATCGAGGGATTTCAAAGCTTACTACAAAATGTCAAAGGTTGAAATCTACTTAACCAACAAGTGGTTGAGAGTTCTCCCTCATGATCATAATCGTTATGAAATTCTCAATAAATGGTATGAGGAAGGGAGAAATTTCAAATCCCTATGTAATAAGCCTTTCCCCACCATACACCTCAAGTCATGATACCTGTGGGTAGCCTAGCTAGTAAGTAGGTTATATGATGAGAAAGATTCAACTCATGTGAAAATAACCTCGATGTAAATGATGCATGGGATAACTAAAAAGAGTAAAATTTTCAGCTGGGCAACCATCTTATCCAACTCACTCGAAAAATATATAGGAAAGGTTCAAATAGATGTGCTCATAGGATCCCCATAATTCTATATGTCTTCTTATATGTTAGATGTGGTTTGTGTGTCCAACACATTTGCAATATCAGGTTGGTCTTACTCTCCAAAACAACCGCTTGTTCATGTCTGTTTCAAGGATTTGTGTAAGAACATGTACAAATATTGGTTTTCCCTCATCTATTATGGAGTCTTGGCACCATTGTATGAGCTTATCGTTTGTAAACCCTACCCAAGGATACCCCCAGAGACCATAAAAGTATTGGAGATTGGTATCCTTTGTACATAGTTATGTATGGACGAATGGATTCTACTTTGTTGAGGATGAAAGGAGAAAACATAGAGAGATATCACTTTAAGTTGGAAAGAACTCAAATGCATGATCCCCCGAGTATTGTTGAAAATCAAAGAGTTCAAATAAATTTATCCTTACCTTACAAGCATGAAGAAAATGAAGTCAAAAAACAACATAGAAGAGAATTAACTTATGAAGAAGTCTCGAATAATTTTCAATTTCTTGTTGAAGAAAAATAAACAAAAAAGAAAGAGGAAGTCAAAAGGTATGTTGTTGAAAGACAAACTCTTCAGAAAAAAGAGAAAAGAGTAGGAAAAGACAAGACTGGAAGCAGTAGAAAAAGGCTAGAGTAAAGGATAAGGCCAAAAGAAAAGAAGAGGCTTAAATAAAGGTAGACAAGAAAGAAGATTTAGCAAAGAAGGAAGAGGTTGATGCTAAAGCCAAGGTAGAAGTGTTCAAAAATAAGAAGAAGATGAAAAGAAAGCCAAGGCTGATGTACAAGGTGAGAAGAAAATCAAGGAAGATGTTGAGACCAAGAAGAAACAAGAAGCATAGAAGAAATCCAAGGAAAATGTTGACGACAAGAGAAAGAGATGAAGCTAAAACGGAACAAGCCGGAAAAAGAGAAGAAGAATTGAAAGCTAAAGTTGAAGTAGAGAAAATAAAGCAACAAGGACTAGCTAAGAGAGAAATTGAAAACAAAGTTGAAGAGTGGAAGAGAATGGAAAAAGAACTAATGAAGAACAATCACTATGATATCCAAACTGAAGAGACAAGACATGAAGGACAAGAATTGACACAACAAACCAATGTCAATATGGAGCAACAAGATTATTCGCCAATGGAAGAAGTCTTCACTATTCAAACATTCACCAGTACATTTGGTTCAAGCATGGTTGCAAGGGGTGATGGTCCTATTCCAACATCGGTTTATGAAGTTTCAAATTTGTGATTGTTTACATTTCATAAGCAAAGGAAGCAAGTAATAAGGAAAAAATACAAATGAAGGAGAATTAGCTTGGATTCTAAAATAGTGCTCACTACTGAGATTGTGGTGATGGACCATGAAAAAATAAGCTTGTCATCCTCTGCTTCTTTTGTTTTAACCATTGCATAGGCTATTGTTCATAAGGTTGTGGATGTTGAGAAAAAAATAAAAGAATATGAGAATAAAACCACCTTGTTGGAAAACCAAGTCAACTATTATAAGTCCAACATATATCAAACTTAAGATTTCATTGATTATGCCTTCATGGTACTAAATGAATTGAATATTGTGCAAAAGGAATTATATGATAGAGCACAATAGATGCATGTCTAGGGCCTAATATATAGTTGATGTCATGACCCATATCCAAGTATGGAACCCACCTATCAACAATCTCAATTACAGTTTAACAAAGTGAAAGATTAATAGTTCTCCCTAGAAGAAATCCCTCATGAAGTCCATATTTTCACTTAGAAGCCTTAGAATAAATGTATTTTGGTTTGACATATTAGAAGCAAGCAGCTCATGATGCCATTAAGGGGATTACTTATGAAGTAACAAACTCTACTATAATGTGGTAGTTCATAGAGAATATAGCAAACAATTTCCATTTACTTTCTTTTGAACCCAAAGGTAATTTCTTCCCACAAGCACAAGTGCCTAACTATTTGGAGAGCTATATTAGCACCAATAGGAAATACATTAGATCTCTCCTTGAAGTTAATGAAGTACACATGTGGAAGTTTATTAAAGCTCCTTCAAAGCACATAACACTAATAAATACTTTATTACCTAAGATGGAGAAATTTGAGAAAATAACAAGGCAAAGCATTGCATCATATAAAGTTCCCTTTAAACAACATAGTTTTCCTCACGAGGATGCACTCGATGGGGCATGGATTTTTCTTTTAACAGAAAATGGAAGAACTTCCTCGATCCAAGTAGAGCACTTCCCTAGAGGAGAGGATTCGAATGGACAAAGAGGGGATTCAAACAACCAAATAAGTAGTTAGAGTAGACAAGAGGAATTGAATCCTCATACATGGGAATATAACAGTGCAATTGGGGAACCGAATAGGTGAGAGTGAAATAGGGGAAACAAATAGGTGAGAAGGGGAAATGATTAACCAACAAGACGTATCAGATTGATGGGTTTTTTCACCTTCTTCTTTTTGTATAAGTAAGAGTAATTTAATTGACAACATGCTTTTGACTTCTTCAATTTAATAAAATCTCTTAGAAAATTATTGAATGAAAAGCCACTTTTGTAACACACCCACGATGGGGCATAAATAATTTTTTTCTTTTTCCTCAATTAGTCGAATCCTCCATCCATGGTCTCTAATCCTGGTCAATGGACCTTCAAAATTCCTGAGCTGAAGAAGCTCTTCGGTTCCCTACTGGAATCTCTAAGAAATCGATCCACGGGTCTTTGCGAGACTTCACCCGTGTGAACTAGCACCAGGGGAAAGATTTCTCCATGTGACCACCGACTGTGACCACGCGCCTATCCAAAAGGCACTCCGCGACCTCGGACCTCGGGTGTTTTTCTATGGTCCAAACCTGATTCTCTCGATTTATAATTTCCCGATCGGAGAATCCTCTAGCCGCTAGCTCCTCCCGTTAGGCTCCTTCGATTGAGACGTTGGGCGACAACCTGGGGCCCAACTACCAAGCACTTTGGGACTTCATGTTTTATGTCTCCCGAGGGCAGTTCACTTCTCCTCTCTGAAGTCCGATATGCAAACTCCCTCCAAGACCCAATCTACAGTCCACACTCTCCCTTTGATCGATGACTGCGATCAAACCATGAGTTCGCGTCTCGAGTATTTTTATGTGAGTCCACCCTGACTCTTCTGATCCCTGATCTTCCGATAGAGTCAGATCAACAGTCCACGATCTTTCGTGATCCTATGATCTAGATCAACTCGCAAGTTTGGATCTCACGAGTTCTCATGATTCTACCTTTGACTTTCCCGACTTGTGAGTCAGCGAAACGCTGATCTCCCACCACGTGTCCTATCCCGATGGACGACTAGGATTGTTGTGGCTCCCAGCTCCTCGGGTATTCACCTCTTGAATTCTTCACAGGTTCTTCCTCCGAAGTACGTGGATATCTGCCACATGTCCTCTGAATCCAAAGGCTCAAAGTCACCTCACACCTCACCCTTTGCGAAGTTTAGATTACTCTCCCCTAGTTCTTCTGATGTTCGAGTTCTCGAACTCTCAGATCTGCTTCGAGCTGTCAGCCTTGACGATGGATGGTTCCGATGATTTTGGAACTTTGGGACTTAGAAAACTCCATTCTCCTGTATACTTTTGAAGGGTTTAACCCTCGTGCACCTTTCCTGGATCGAATGACTGTTGGTCCTTGCACTCAGATCTGATGGCCCAGATCTGATCTCCTCCTGCGTGCTCTTCTAATTGTCTGGATGTGAATTTCAAGGACCCATATCTTTCACAGTGCTCGATCCAACGACCTTTGTCGCTCCTCCTCTTGAGCTTTCACTTTCTTTCCTGACTTGGAATATTTCAGATGTTCCGAAGGCCTCGACCTTCGATCTACCTCCTGTGAGCCCTGATATATGGGTCTCGATTTCCGCTTTCCCTCCAGAGCTTACGAACTTGAAACAATTTCTCCTCTTGGACAACATCTGCGCTTCTAAGAAGCGCTTATCTCTTTTGAGCTTGGTTCTTAGGGAATCTCAAGTTCCCACATACTCCTTGCATTAATCTGCTCATGTCAGATCGACGGTCCACGACTTTCCTTAATCCAATGGTCCAGATCACATCGCAACTTCAGGTTTCATAAGTTTAGTCACGCCAAAGTGAGATTCTCCTGATGTGCAGACTCTGATCTTTCCAATTCGACGGTCAAGGAGGGTCCCGATAGATCCTTGGATCTACGTTCCAGATTTCATCGCTACTTCGGGTTTCAGGGGTTTAGTCACACCAACACGCGATTCTCCCATCACTCGAACTCCAAACTCACAGATCCAATGGTTAAGGTGGGTCTCGATAGATCCTCAGATCTATGGTCTAGATCGCATCGCGACTTCGGGTTTCGGATTTCAGAGAATCCATCCCCTTCACGAGGATTACCAAAATTCGTCAAACTTGCGAAGACTAAAGGAATCGAGGCGTTAATGTTTGCGCTCCTTCTTCAAATCTAGCGGTCGTGATAGACCTTGGATCCCCCTGAACGGATCTCGTTCATTCATATTCCAATCAAAAGGATATTCCCTTCTGATACTTGAATCTCGCTATCCTTCCCGAGCTTCGTTAGTTATGAAGGACCTAAGAGCATTACGCTCTTTCTACTGGACTTAACACTTAGAAGAATTTCTGCGTACCCATTGTGCTCATTCATCAAGTCTAGAACTTAAGTGGTTCTCAGTTTTTTCTTGCCTCATAGAGATCCTGTGCATATATACACTACCTCTCCTGAGCATAACAGACTTCATCCTTCAAGGGACTCAGAATGAATAGGAGGGTCGACATGCGTTCATGAAACTGTGTCCAAGGTCGACGAACATACAGTTCGTGACTCTAGCTTAAGCCACCACAGGATGCAAGCATTTACGAGTATAAAACATGTCCTATCCATATGATTTCCTACTTGCCTAATTTCACATTCAGGCAGATACAAAAGAAGGAAATAAAATATAAATCATTAAGCAAACATAACCATCCCTGCAACATTCATAGGATATCCAAATTTAACTCATAGTACCACTTAAATACACAAGATATGCGATTACTTATCTATTACAGGTGGTATCCAATTAACTGACTGTGGGTGTTCATCCTTCCACCCTAGCATAGGCTTAGAGGCATTCATTCTTAGCACTCTGTCCATCCCTATGCCAAGCCCTGATATAACCAGGGAACTCTCGCAATTCTCAAGGATTCTTTCTCTGTTCATCTTCTGCTTGGGTTCTATAACTTTAAGATATTTCTCTCTGTTATGGCCTTGAAAAGGTTTATCAGATGCTCACTCAACATCAATCTCGTGGCATTCTATTCATTATCCCCTGGAGAGCTCTGTGCATCTCCCTTACGATCTTGTGCTCTCGTCTGGTGTCTCTTCTCTGGTTGTTTGTGTGTATCTATCTTACCTTCCTTCTTTTTGGAAGGTTCCTGAACTATCACGTTCCTTCTGTCAGAAGGAAGCTTGGGTCTGCAGGTCTCTATGGTACTTCAGGCTGACATTCGACAGCTCGACCATGCTTCCATTCATGGGGGTGGTTGATAATTCAACCACTGGTCCTTTCTTCATTAACTGATTTCTCTCCTTGGGATCCGAAGGAGGTTTTCCATCCTCATCAAGGGAAATTTGGGGTTATTTGGTATAATGAACCCTCTCGTATAGTTTTCACATTCTTCCTCTAGTGATATCATGGTCAGTACTTCCAAGGCTTCACCCCCATAGTTAGTTATTGGCAACTCAAACAATAATACATTTTCACCGTTCCCATGCCACAACATGGTAATCCTATTTTATGATTAATTACAAGCTGGGGGAAACAGGGTGTTACAATTCCCTCCCACTTAAAGGAACATCGTCCTCGATGTTCTTTCTTAAAAACACTTGTCATGCCTTTCTCATTCAGCTGTTTCATAAATCTTGATCCTTCTTTCTCGGTCAGGTCCTTTTTCAGACCCTTAATCTTTGTCACCTGCTTTCATAAATTCTGGGACAACAAGCGCATTAATCATAGTCTCATGTGATAACATTGTATAAAAATTTATAAGAACAATTTTCTAATCTTAACACAATAATTATCAGTGCATTTTGTGGATTTGTATCCACATGGTTGTCTTGTTATCCAGTCTCATTGTTTTCCCTTGTCATACCCATTGTGTGTATGATCCCATTAGTTTACAAGAACTCACAATGTTTCCTCTTCCTTGCGGTCACTCACCCTCTAGGCCCAGGATCAGGCATCCCCTTCACTGCTATACAGTCCCTTGGGTGATCCATCTTTCCTTGCCAAGGTTTTATCGCACAGGAATAAATACTCATTGTGTGCATGATCCCAATAGTTTACAAGAAATATCATGGTCTCCTCTTCCTTGAGGTCACTCACCCTCCAGGCCCAGGCTTAGGCATCCCCTTTACTACTATACAGTTCCTCGGGTGATCCATCTTTCCTTGCCAAGGTTTTTTTGCACAGGAAGAATTCCAGAGACTTTATCGAGCCTTATAGTCAAGGCATCCCTCAGACTTACTCTGCCAAGGCGTCCCTCCGGCTTGTGTTATCTCAACAAAATATATTCTAGGCGATCATGGTTTACTACAGGGTTCCCATGGCTCAACAATAGCCATTTTTTTTTTCATCATCTATCCTTTATGGACAGATCTTTTCTTTCGGCTCAATGAAAGTTAGGGACAAAGGTTACTCTCCTTCTCCCAGCACAATAATAGATAGGGACAAAGGTTACTCTCCTTCTCCCGACATAGTAATAGATAGGGACAAAGGTTACTCTCCTTCTCACCTATATCACATGTATACAAAAATTCATGAGACATCATTATAAATTTTAAATTCAAAATTTTCTTGTAAATATGTCACCCACAGATTTTCCAAATTCCATATTTTGTTTTCATATTTGTTCCACACAGGAACCAGATTCATAATTATGGGACTTTCATTCCCATAGCGGTTTGAATTAGCAGGTAATTGGTCTTTCTTATGGGCTCACAATGCTGCCATATCCAAGACCCCTTTACTTCCTGCACTTTCAACTTCAATCATCCAAACAAATTGTTAGTTTCCCATGCACATATATTTTGTTATATCTTTATAACGTTGTCACAAACAATTTCAAAGTTGTGCATACCAAGAATCAAATTGACTTTCTCAAAAAGGAAAATACTATTCCTTGCAGTTTGGCTCAGCAGGTAATTGGTCTTCTTTATGGGCTTACATCACTGCCATATCCATGACCCTTTGCTTCCTGCAATTCATTCTTTCCATAGCCAAACAAACTATTAGTCTCTCATGCATCCATGTATATATATATTCAAAACCATGCATAATAACAGTTCATCACATTTGTATAAACATGAAAAGGGAATCCCATTCCTTTCCTATGTCTCATTTCAACATACCAAACCTTTCAAAACGTAATTCAAAATTTTAAAGGATTTAACAAATGTGCCAGTATTCATGACCACATTCATACCCAATGCACTCTTGCATTGATTTCAAGTTTTTCACACTTTATGACATGTTCTTGGCCATGGTGTGTTGGAATTTAACCAACCTCTTCAGCACATGGCTTATTCATTTTCATTCACTCTTACAGCAAGACCATGCTTCTTGCTATAGGCCGATCACGATCCCAAATCAATACAAATGAAACTAAAAAGTTTCACATGAATGCCTTTAAGCATTCTTCCTTCATTAATAACCAGGGTGCCAACACTTATGGCCACCCAATTTGTTTTCCTTCCACACTTACATAATGTAAGTAAAACATTGGAAGGTCCTCCTTCCTTACTAAAAATTCCATTGTTTGCCCTCTTATACAACATGCATTCCCTCAATGCATTCCATGCAACATGCTAATGATGAGCACCTTTAATCCCATAGAGAAGTCCCCGCGACCACAATCTAACGTAGAGTGCTAAACTCTACCTTCCTTGACTGGCCCGGAGGACTCCATTTTTCTTTCCATGCGATCGAGAGCTGTGACCTCAGCTCTATTCTTTTCAAGCACTACCTTTTCAAATCCTGTGTCCGGGTGCTATGATCCTGGCTAAACCCCTTGTTCGCAAATCAACGGTGAAGATCCATCTTCCCCCAGATCCAATGGCTGCAAGGGATTGCGGAACCTCAACTAGTCCGCAGTTTAGTTCTCCTTCCGATCTCCGCAATAGATGTGGGTCGTCCGATCTACGATCGGACCCAAAACTCAAAACAAAACTGTATTGAGTTTAAATTACAGGCACAGAATCCGTCGTTAACTTGTATGCTTATTCAATCCCTGCGATGAATGCGGGTCGTCGATCTTATCGAACGACTGGCGTTTGATCCATTAAATCTAGTGGATATTGAAATCGATCTAACGACTGAGATTGGTTTCCTTATGATGAACGACTCATGTTCATATCCTCTGTCAGGTTCTCGATTAACCTAATTCGATCAGGTTTTTCTTTCGCGATCTTCATGATCTCGATCTGTAGTTGATCGAAGGGATTTCTACGATTTCTTAGTAAAAAATTTTGACCTTTTTTGTCAACATAGATCATTTAGTTCAAATATTATTGCATCATACAATTAGTCTTCACTACCAGAGGTTCACACCTCCATCACTCGGGTTCTCCTTTCCGAATCATACACTACTTGGGTATCCATGGCATACAACTGCCCTTTTAAAATTCCGTGCATAACATTAGACAATAAAATATTTCAAAAAGGATTCTTACCCAATCTTTTCATACCTGTTCTTGGCTACTAGCACCCTCTTTCTGATTTTTACCTCATCAACATTGCTTTTAGGGGGATTCTTACAGTCCTGTCAACAATCTTTCGATCGCAGCCTTCCCATGGTCATCCTCTACTTGAGGTTCCCCATCATTGGTATCCGTCTTCCTCAACAATTCCAATTCCTTTCTATACACAACATGCATCATTAGTTGTAATATCAATTAAAATGCATGTATCATAACATCCAAATTCATAACTTCTTCAAAATGTCTTAGTATATCTTTATGCACTTCATCACATTATCTTCAAGGGTCTCCATGAATGCAATACAGACAGTTCTCAACTGTTTCTGCAGTAATACAATCATCATCACTATGATGTCAAAACATTTACTTTCATTAGTAAATCGACTTTCTCATTCCAGAGTAAACATAACACATAGAAAGAAGGGAGTTAGGGAATCTCCCCTTCTTCCAATTCTTTCTACACCGCCTGAGACTTTTCATCCCAACTGAGTTATCTCTAAAGGCTTCACTGCCTTTTCTTAACATGGCTTTAACCAAGCCTATTCAATCAAACATACTCCTGTATCCATTCATTATTCTTCTATTCATTACACGATGCTTTCAAAATGTAATCCAAGATTCTCATATATAGACAGGCTTTGCATCCCATTTCCCAACCTTCAACAATTATTAGGGTTGTGACTCTGTTCTTCTGATAGAGTCCTTACACAGTTTCTTTGCAGGGAAATCCCATCGCATGCAACTTCTTTATTTCACGTTCACTACTACCTGTGATGGACTCAGCCTTGAGTTAACTTTAGTTGTTTACCAAATATTCCTTAAGAAATATAAATGTGTGTCTTGGTCAGGTACCCAAATTATGTATCCATACATAGTCTGGTTTGTTAACTTACTTCCAGTATAAGTACGTATATTCATACTAAGAGTATAAGTATAAGTATACTAAAGGCCCAATATTCAATATTGGCAAGTGCTAAGCTTGCCTCACATTTCACTCATCAGGGAAACCATATTGGGCCTTTATTATACTTATACTCTTACATCATACATGTGGATCACTCACACATTTGATATCATTCGTATCTAACTGATATTAATATCAGGCTTCATATCAAGAAGCTTCTCAATGCATTAGATCCATGCACTTAAGCATACACACACAACTAAGTATTCATCATACTAGCTTAGTTTTATCATTAGTGTTCTTTAGTTAGAGATTACAGTTGCTTACATGACTAATCTCATAGTTATAACTCATACTAGTGTTGCCTTCTCTTTATAGAAATGACCAACCAGGGTCACTCTCCCTTTTATACTATAGCAGTTGGCAAGAAAACTTTCTTGCCTCAAATTCTATAGGACTTTACTCATCTCACCTTTCCTCTGGTCATGAGGAGTTATATACTCCGAGTGTAATATAAAACAATAATTATACTGCCAAGGATCCTACCTGGTTCTATCGGATTCCTTTAAGCCCACAAAGGTATTAACCATTATATAATCAACCATCATCAATGCCTGAGGTTCCAACTACCCATGCTTAGAGGCAGTGTCACGAACGTCAGGTCATCCACCTTTCGGACTTTAGCTACCCACATTCAAGTCTTATTATCAATTCTAATTATCATATCCCTACTCAGGTAAGAGTATTTATCACCTCAAAAGGGTTAAATAAATTCTTCTGCTGAAATTCAACAAGAATTCCCAAAATCACAGGTTCAATCTGCAGTCCTTTTTCCTCAAGGAGTAAATGCAGATAACAATACCTCTTTATGCCACTCTCGCATGAGCCCAAGCAGGCCAAATGTTGTAACCATGCTTTGATACCAATTTGTAACACACCCACGATGGGGCATAGATAAACAAATTTATTTTTCCTCAATGAGTCGAATCCTCCATCCATGGTCTCTAATCCTGGTCAATGGACCTTCAAAATTCTCGAGCTGAAGCAACTCTTCGGTTCCCTACTGGAATCTCTAAGAAATCGATCCACGGGTCTTTGTGATACTTTGTTAGGGTCCTAACCCGCACATAGGTAGATCAATATATTCAGATGTAATAAAGGTCAATATTAATAAGGCCTTTCAATAAAATAGAATAAGGTGGATGTAAGAAGACCTAATAGAAGCTTCTGCTTCTAGAAGGATCTTCCTCTAGATGCTTCTCTTGATAGACATATTTTGTATAAATAAGGGTCGAGGGTATGAAAACCCTAGCTTGGATATTATTGTAACAGAGCGCTGCTCGACTGGAGGTTTCCCCCTCGAAGAGGCCCGTGAACATTGCTTTTTGAATCAAAGTGTTATTTCTGTTTTTGTTCTTATATCATTTATGTGTTATTGGGGAGATTATGCTGGTTATATTACTGTTATTCTGCCATTTCTAGCATTATATTTCTGTTCTGCATATTTATTATATTTGGTATCTTGCAAGTGGTATCAGAGCACTTTCCTTGGCAGAAATTGTGGGATTTTTTTTTCCAAGGTAGAGACGTATTCTAGCGTCTTTAAGCCACAAAGATCTGTCATTATGTGCATAAACCCGCGGTTGAGGGATTCATCCACATAGGAAATACAAGTGGTTCTTAAGCGCACATCTGTTGGCCACTCTTGTAACCCTTGTTGGTACCCCTTCGAGTGGTAGCGCATCAGATAGCACCTGTGTACGGATCGACCTAGATTTCCTGAAGCCCTCTTTAGATAAGCCTATCGGTCGCCTGACTGCTATAGTGTCACCGAGAACAACACTCGGGAAGATACTCTCTAGTACCTGGGTAGTCGGGTAGTACAACTAAGGGTACGGTCTATCCTCCTCAGTTAATTCCATGAGATATTGGGCCGAGTACTATTGTTGGACCCTGCATGTATATCAGAGAGCTATAACACAGGGAAAACCCTTGTCTGTAGAACCCTTGAATACCTAACCCTTGGGGGACAGAAACATAAACAGATTAAAATAGACCAGATCTATTGCCGTGCAACTGTGTTCGGGTTGCCAAGTAAATACACATTTCTTTTTGGTTAAGCATTTGGGGATTTCATCACTGCAGTATTCTTCAGATCAGAGTATAACTCCGCAGGTGTTAAAAAAAATAATGATTCTGGAAAAATTTTCACCATTATTTGAGACCTATTCCATTGGATTCATCTCTTCGCCCTTATCACATTCATCCATATCATTTTTTGGAAAAAAAATTGACCCCGTTTGCCCCTTTTCAGTTCACCCATCCTCATGGCCCATACCCGTAGCCAAGATATGGAAACTCGCTTCAACACCTTGCAATATGGTTTCTTCGAGACCCAAAAAGAAGTGAAACAACTCAGTGCTACTGTTGTCTCCATCGATTCATCCATAAATACAACCATGCAATCCTCAATGGAGGAAGTCAAACAATAACTTACCACCCAACTTGAATCTGTCTTTGCATCACTCTGCACCAAATTGAAGATCTCTACAGATGACCCTTTCTCTGAAGCACCTCCAAAGACCGAAGGTGAACATTCCTCCCATTCTCATACCTTTCAGCCCCATCACTTTCAACGTGACCTATGCCTTTCGTGGGTGGATGTGACCAAATTTGATGGCTCGGACCCCACTGGTTGGGTAACCCAAATGGAACATTATTTCTCTTTATACGACATCACAGATGACTTGGCCAAACTCCGATATGGTGTTCTCCATCTAGATCAAGAACGTTGGCAATGGTGGTGTCAGGCTGCTAAATTGTAGCTTTTAAGTGTCCTGAATCACTAAATTGTCAAACCAGGGTTGGTATACTTCGAGCTGATACACAGTATGTGCAGGCAAGCGTCTAGTCTTTATTCGAATGCTATCCTAAAAATAAAGC
>ML816941.1:7132-17339 GCA_009831015.1 Picea engelmannii
TGCTCCAAGGGTGCCACTCGCCTCTCGAATTTCTTTTGTGCGACGTGCCCTTCAGGATGCACCACGTGCTCCAAGGGTGCCACTCGCCAACTGAGTTTCTTTTGTGCGACGTGCCCTTCAGGATGCACCACGTGCTCCAAGGGTGCCACTCGCCAACTGAACTAATTGGTAGACATCTATAATACCTGGAGTCAACACTCCGCCAAGTGAACTTGTAGGAGACTAAGGGTTCTAAGGAATAAGCCCCCGCCTTATTGCGCGCCCCTTAGAATCATCGTGAGCGACTATCGTAGTCTTCCCTCATGGCATCGTGGATCCTCTTGAACTAGGTAATCGTTAACCTACAGTTCGAGCCACGACGGGAGTGCTAGTAGGCGGTGGCAGGGTTGTTGTCCACCCCTCTCCCTCAACCTCTCTGCAAATTGTGTGTGGCCCCTTTACTCCATATGTGAGTCTGGTTGGCAAGCTATCGTCAACCTGCATCATCAACAATCATGTCAGCAATGTCAACATCAAATCATGAAATCAAATGAAACATCATAGTAAACATATCAACCCAAAATCACACTCCCTAACTCAGTCTGGAGTCCAAGGGGGTTCTACCGATGCCTCTGCATCCTCAAGGTCAAAAACCCTGCACACTCAATAAAAATGAGTCAATAGCACCTGTCCACATCAAATAGTAACACATCATGTCATCTGTCAATCGCATCATAATCAAGTATAAATGGTCTAACATCATAAAAGTCCAGATCACTTGCGAGCAAGTGTCCTCAAATAATAAGTTTTCTCAGTGCGCCAGAGCGGGATGTTACATACACCCCCTCTTGGTCTAAACTTCATCCCAAAGTTTCTCAGTATAAAGGTAGAGATAAATTATCACAGTATCATAAGTCTATCTATCAAAAAAAAATGGAAACTGTTGATGCATATCATATACGTCCTCCCAGGTCACCGAGTGCGAACTATAACTGTCCCACTGGACCTTGACCTGATCTACCGTTCGACATCGTAACTGTCGAACGTGATGATCTAAGATGCAGACCGGCTCAGCCATGAGTGATCCCTCATTCGATACCTACAAGGAACTCGGGTCAATCACATGTGTAGGATCACTAATATAATGTCTCAAAACAGATACATGAAAAACATCGTGCATATGCCTCAAAGAATCAGACAAGGCTAGTCGATAGGCCACGGGCCCCTTTCTCTCCACAATCTCTAAAGGTCCCACGAACCTAGGAGAGAGTTTAGCTCCCTTTCCAAACTTGATCGAACTCTTATGTAGTTTAACCCACAAGAAGACTCGATCGCCGACCTCGTAACTATGTTCGACTCGGTGCGCATCGGCATAACTCTTCTGTTGATCCTGCGCTTCTTTAATCCTTTGTCTTATGGTTTTCATCTGCTCTTCCATTTTTTGGATCGCTTCTGGTCCCACCAGGACCCTATCCTCTAGCCGATCCCAACTCAAGGTCATCCGACACAGTCACCCATAAAGAAACTCGAAAGGCACCATCTTAATGGTGCTCTGGTAACTGTTGTTGTAAGCGAACTCTACTAGAGGCAAGAATTCCTCCCAACTCTTTTGTTGGTCCATCACATACATGCGCAACATGTCTTCCAAGGTTTGGTTCATCTGTTCTGTCTGTCCATCCATATCTGGGTGATAAGAAGTACTAAGTTAAGTTGGGCTCCCAAGGCCTCTTGGAAACTCATCCAAAATCGTCCAGTAAACACCGATCCTCGATCGGATATGATCCTTTCATGCACGCCATGCAGCCTCACAATCTCTCTGATGAAAACTCTCGCTATGTCAGGTGCCTGATACGTCGTATGCATAGGAATAAAGTGAGCACTCTTCGTCAGAGTGTCTACTACTACAAAAATCGAGTCGTGTCTCCTTGCCGTCAGTGGCAATCCAATAATAAAATCCATCGAAATAACTTCCCATTTCGATTCCGGAATGGCATGTGGTTGAAGTAATCCTGCTGGGTGGCTATGTTCGGCCTTTACCTGCTGACACTCTAGATATCAAGCCACAAAGTTGACTATGTTGGCCTTCATTCCCTTCCAGAAGAATAAGGGTTTAAGGTCTTCCCTCATCTTCGTGACTCCTGGTGAGCCATATAGACTACTCTAAGAGCCTCGCTCAGGATCAACCTCCTCAACTCGTCGTTGGCTGGTACGTAAATCCAACCTCTAAACCTCAATAACCCATCGCTATCAAAGAAAATCCCTCATATCGGGGTACCATCATTGTGTTGTGTCCGATAAAATCTTCGACTTCTTTGTACCATCATCGTCACGCTGTAAAGTGAGAATCTTCTCATGTAGATTCGTCTGAAGAGGCGACACCGAAAAGATGCACGGCCTCCGACTCAAAGTGTCAGCCACTCGGTTCACTGTTCCCTTTATGTAATAAATCTCGAAGTCGTACTTGCCAAGCAATTCTGACCAACGTCGTTGTCACGCGTTCAGGTCGCTTTGCGTGAAAATGTGTTGCAGCCCCCAATGATCAGTCTTTTAATTCAAATTTTCGTCCAACAAGGTAGGGTCTCCAAACCTTCAAGGCATATACGATGGCTAATAACTCCAAATCGCGCGTCGCGTACGTCTCCTCATGCCTTCTCAGCTTCCTCGAAAAGTAAGCAATCACTCGTCCATCTTTCATCAGGATTCCTCCTAAACCTTCCTTGGATGCGTCAGTGCATACCAAGGAGTCCGCGTCCATGTCCGGGACCCTTAGTTTTGGCGCGGTTGTCAACAACTCTTTAAGCCCCCGAAATGCTTCCGCGCATTTCTCGGTCCAAACAAACTTTTTGTTTTTCTTCTGCAATTCCGTGATCGGATTTGCTATCTTCGAAAATCCCTCGACAACCGTCGATAGTATCCTGCTAAACCCATAAAACTACGCACTTCTGTGACATTCGTCGGCGCAGGCCATTCCATAATAGCTTCAACCTTGGCTGGATCCACAGAGATACCTTCGCCAGAGATGACATGCCCTAAGTAGTGAATCCTCGATTGGTAAAAAGAGCATTTGGACAACTTCCCATACAATTTGTGTTCTTGTAAACATTGTAGTACCAAGCGCAAGTGCTCGTCATGCTCCTCCGTCGTCCGAGAGTAGATCAAATATCGTCAATGAATACTTGGACGAACTTGTCCAAGTACTCGCGGAACACCCCGTTCATCAAACTCATGAATACCCCTGGGGCGTTAGTCAGCCCAAACGGAAAAACAATAAACTCGTAATGTCTGAATCTCGTCTTAAAGGCGGTCTTAGGGATGTCATCCTCCTTGATCCGTAACTGGTGATACCCTGATCACAAATCGATCTTGGAGAATACCGTCGCACCCTTCATTTGATCGAACAGATCATCAATTCTTGGTAAGGGATACTGATTCTTGATCGTAGCCTTGTTCAGTTGACGATAGTCAATGCAAAGCCTCCATGATCCATCCTTCTTTTGTATGAAGATAACTGGTGCACCCCATGGTGACACACTAGGACGTATCAGTCCCAGGTCCAACAACTCCTTCTGTTGCATTTTCAACTCTTGCAACTCCGGGGTCGACATCCGATAAGGCTTTCTTTCTATCGGTTCGGTTCCCGGTTTCAGGTCTATGGTAAACTCCAGTTCCCTTTCTGGTGGCATCTTAGGCAACTCCTCTGGAAATATGTCTGCAACTCTTTCACCACCGGAAGGTGTTCTAGACCTTCCGTTACTCCCTTCTCATTTAGTGCGAGGATCGCATAAAGTTTGAACCCCTTGCGCATACTCTTCCGTAATTGTAAGGAAGAGACGAACCGCAGGGAAACTCCCTAGTTTCGTCCTACAATCACACGTCTCTGTCCTTCATCATCAACCAAGCTCAACCATTTCGTCTTACAGTTGAGTATCGCCTCCTGCGATTCCAACCACTCCATACCGATCACGACGTCATAAGGTCCTAAGATCGTGACGTACAAGTTGACCCTCGTGACAAACTCTCCCAGGTTAAGGGCACAGCCCATAACCTTTTCTCCAACCTTCTGATTGGCTTCTGAAGCCCTCTCTATGAAGCTAAACTCGTCCTAAACGACTGCCTTTGGGACGACATCGTGCAAGGTTTGAGGCATCAAAACATTTAAACCTTGCACGTAGGCTGTCGTTAAGGCCCAACACGAACCTGATGACCTTAAGCTTCTCAAAATTAAGGTGCAGAGCTTACCAAAGCAGCGCCATAAAACGTGCCTCGTACTCGAGCACCGTACGACCTCCCTGTCGTAAAGCGTTGAACTCATTGAGTTGACGCTCAATGAATTCCTCTGAAGGATACCTCTCTCGGAACTGTTCCTCAAACAGTTCCCATGACACATCTTCAATTGCCATGTTCAGTTGTGGCAGGAGTGTCTTCCACCATAGAAGAGCGCTCCTCTTCAGTTGAAGGACCGCCATGCGGACCTTCATGTTGGAGGTATAATCGCGAAGTGCGAAGCACATCGCCATATTCTCCAACCATGCCCCGGCGGCTGCGTCGTCTGGGGCACCAAGAACTCAGGAAATTTGACCTTCTCGAGTTCAAGGTGAATGCTACCAATAACGGACGGTGTGCGCGGCGGAACCTCAGCAGGTGTCGGTGCCCTGGCCTCGTCTCTGTCCAATCAGCTGATCAGCGCCTCGGACATGCGCTAAAAATATCTCATCATCCCCACGACATCGCCAACTGCGATCTTCTCCTGTTCGAGAACCTGCTCGCCTCCCTGGGGGTTAGACCCCTCAGGCGGGGGTGCTACTGGAGGCATTGTGCCTCCTCCCCTAGTACCCCATCGTCTACCTCCACGGCATCCTCAACCAAGATTACCTTCACGCACACAACAACTCGATCAACAGCAGTATAATCAATCTAATCATGCCAACGAAAGCTGTAGCGAATCCCAACTCGCGAGTCGAACCGGCTCTGATACCATATGTAAAGACCTCCTCTTGTTACGACAACGACTCTGATAACATGTGCAATTTTTTTTTTTGTCTCAGGTGTGTGCACGCGTGTAGAAGGGGAAACAGATACACTCGACTCTACGTCGCTACCCGACGACTGACAAGACGCAACATCGATGTTCACCGCATAAGACACAATACGCTCTTCAAGTAACTACAAGCATTAGCGATCATAGATGAAAGGCATACCACACGACCATTTATCGACATACTGGTTGTGCACAGTGCGAACACAGAAGGGAGAATCCATAGTAGTAGATCTTACTATTTCTGCACAGGAAGGCAGGGTGTTTAATCTTAGTTCTTTGCTCCGGAGAGAGAGAAGGTCAGATAGGCTCTTGGTCGGCTGCTCAGGCAGAAACTAGTAATCTCTGTCAGGTGTGTCGCAAGAGTGGACACCCTTCCTTTAAAGGGCCCGAGACTCTTGATACGGCACTGGATTCTATGCACATAAAAAAATAATCACAACCCACCCTTACATACTAGGCTACGTGGAGGGTCGACATCCCGCCCGACACAACAGACCGAGCAACTAACTGATTACAATCAATTACAACATAAATAAGAAGAACGACTACGTCCCTTACGGAAGGCGCAACTCAGGGACACCGACAATAACCAACCAGTAGTTAAGACTCAGCATTACCTACGACTCAAGGCAGCAAGTACAATCACTTACTTGTCTAAATTCCAATAGTAGACGGGTTACCGACCCAACTTTAAAAAGGAGTACATATAATTAATTTGCAAGATCCCATTTACTAAATCTTGATACATTTAAGTACTTAGATTCAAGGACATTTCATGATATATGTTTATCAACAACCATAATTATTACCACAGCTTACCATGATTGATTAACTTTAGTACATTTACCTCGCTTACCTTGCAATAAGATAGCATCCCCATTACGTCTTATAGGTTAGTATCAATAAATCAACTACGAGGACATCACCATAAAAGCTAGCATCATTACAATTATAATATAGGGACTTTGCAGTTTAACTAACTATTTTCAAATGAAACTACAATATCTCTTCCATAAATGACAACACCATTGTAATGACCCTAACTATACAAATCAACTTAATAGTTCCATTTCCATTTAGTGATATCTAATTAAAAATTCCAAGATATAAAATATATTACCCACAGTTTCGTTACTGATATTAATCATTCATATAAGGAGATAAAATAATCTCAAGGATGGACTAAATAAGAGACTAAAGAGAACTTGTAATTTAAAAACATTCAAGTAAAATAAAGGAAATTAAAGGATGAGCTAAATTCTTATTGGGCTTTAATGACCTTGACAGTAGAAGAATATTAACCCATAGAATAGGGAAAATATTACTAAGAGAATGAGAACCCCAATGCAATGAAGGAGGGCCCACCATAACAAAATTTATTTTATTTTATTTATTTACTTCCTTTTTATTAAAGGAAATTATTTAATTATTCTAGAGATTGTAATCAGTTAGAAAAGAGATTTAGTAAAATCCCTCCCTGGCGCTGTCTGACGGTATCCAGCGCTGACGATGGGCGTTAATCGTTTGGGAACAGTGTAAAAAGGTACAACGGAAAATCTTGAATATCGTTGGATTAATTAATCAGCTACCAATCACATGGAAGGGCGTAGGGTAGGTGGTTGAGATCCAGTTGTTGGGTAAAAGGTAAGGCATTTTAAAACAACACGAGGAGGTAAGGCAACAAGGGCATTAAGGACGTTCGCTGCCTGGTGACAGAAGACAGGTAAGGGCTCAGGCGTGAGAAAATCAAGGCTAGGAACGCGCAGAAGGCGGTTCAGTTACGTCGCACGTTGCTGGCAAAAATAAGTGAGGCAGGCGACGGACTGTCTCGAAAGGGTTTTGAAGAATTCAACTATAGCACCCAAGGTTTTAGGCGTAAATCTATAAGTCATTGTGAAGGGTTTTTATAGAAACAAAACGCAATAATCGCCACATATCAGAAGGAGTAAGAAACTCATTTAAAATTGACAAATATTCAACCCTAACCGCACCTTAACGCAGGCTAGCTCACCAAAAAAAACGCGGCCAACACTGGAACATAGTCAACTCCTGCTGACGGCAATCCCCCTTTCCACCCCACGCACTTTTACTAGCCAGACTCTAAGGGTGGTATCGACAGGGGAAATCGCTACATTAAATCGAATGTATAAATGTCCAGATTTTTTTTGAAAGGAGTAGATCTAATCTAATAGCAATAGTATAACGCAAGACAACTGTAAATCACCCATGTCTGTTGTAGAGTTAATCAGAGATTTAATGAAAGACAATTTCAACAAGATGCAAAAACTGAAGGGTTCTCATGCCGGTAAGAGACAACGACGAAATTACTCATCTTGCACGTTTAAACTAGGATAAGTTTGTGGCTCTGTTAGGTCCATTTGAACGAGGTTCTTATTTACATCGAAGGCAGGAGTCCTCTCGTAAAAAGGAATTTAACCAACTCGCCTTATCAATAATCTAAGCATGGGCCCTTCCGAGGCTTTTCGCAAACCCGTGCTAAATATTTGTGAGTTCCAGCCTGAAATTAAGCTAACGCAATCAGAGATATAGATTTCTAAAAGTTAAAACCGTAAAATCTTCATGAACAGTAAAAGTGTAACTCACAATCTAAACTCCATTTCAATTACTCAGATTTAAAACCAAACTGCAATGGTGGACCAAGCTCAGACCGAACCATTTCTGTTACTACTTCCATGGAATTCGTACAGGTGAAGGAAGCAACTATTTTTGGTTAAAGGTGGTTACATTCAGGTAAAATGCAATGCCAGCAACCTTCATTCGAAGGGCCAGGAAGAATTCACATAAGCAACAACTGTAAACGCTAGAAAAGTTCAAGTCCAGCAGTGATATGACGAAGGGTTAAGAAGCAAGAATGAGCCAAAACACGGGTAAAAACTATGGCAAACTGTGTTAGAGTTAACAGTGAGAATTGCAACGAAGATCACCACTTCAACATACCATTCCATGAGAACCAATAAGAATCACTCACCCTCAATAATATCGACCCTATGATAACAATCGTCAGGTATCAACAAAAGTAAAAAGAGAGGAAAGCGTTGATTACAGAAGTTTTTAAAATAACAGACAGTAATTTAATAAAAACGAAATGCTCACAGTACGTAATAATATGCCCACAGTCAAGAATTCACCCACAGCAATATATAAAAACGCCCCTGTGCTATATGATACAGCCTCAAAAATATGGAACGCCCCCATTCATATAAAGAAAACGCCCATACCAAATACAGTAACCATACACCCAACCAAATTTTCCAAAAACCATAAACTGAGCCATATAAAACAGAAAGTGAAATAACCTTAAGCCCCATACAAATTTACCCAACCCTAAAAATGTACCAGTATATAAAAAAACAAAATAACCATAACCCAAAAAAATTTACCAGGAACCCTAAACTGAACTAATTATAAAAACGAGAATCTTCAGAGTTTAAAGGATGAGGAAAAGACATTTTACATCCATACAATCATAATCTCAGCAGTGAATAACTAAGCACACTATGCTACTAAGTACATGAGCATACCGTTGCCTTGTTGCTTTCCGCAATGAACTCCTGTGATCCTCGCTTCTCCATTGCCTTGTTGCTTGTCGACCATAGAGACTGCACCGGTACCTCCCAGCCAAACACTAGGGGTACTCTGCTTCCCCCTCAGCCCCCCGAGCCGCAAAGGGGCCACACACAATCCAGAAAGTAGCCTAGCTTGCCAGCTCGCCTCCAAGGCTGAGCTACCACTCAAGTCAGCTGAGAAAATCCCCAACTCCTACAAGCAATCAGTCCAGTTTGCCATTTTGGCAGCATAACAATACCTCATAGCAGATCCCCCTCCTTTTTCCCCTTCCCCTTTCTTTTATCCTCTTTTTGACCTAATCCCATTAGGTTTCCCCCAAAAACCCTAAATCATATTTCTTTTAAGTTCCCCCCCCCCTTTTTTTTTCTTTTATTATTTTTTGAAAACTCAAAAAGGGAAATGCGTTAAGCATCTTTTCATTATATATATATATATTTTAAATCATATATATATATATATATATATTTCTTTTAACTCCCATTAGTTAACTAATTAATTTCTTCTTTTCAACTTTACAACCACATAATTGAATTAATTTATTAAATCTCTTTATTTTACCCTACACACTTTATGAAGACTCGCATTAGCTTAAGTGGGTTTTTTTTTGTTTAATTTTATTATTAGCACCTGTATTGTTAATGCTAGCTAGTAGGAAATGAACTCTAATGTTATTTGAATGGCAGAGCTATTGTGAGCTAGAATATAATGGCATTGTTATTAGGAGATGGTTAAGTCTTGATTATTATGTTAGGGCGAAGTAGTAGTACCTTCACTAAAAAGGTAAATTATCAAGCTTATTACTGGGAATGAGTAAAGGCCTTATGTATGCGATTTAGGAAGGAATTACTTTATGAATTCAATTAAAGGAGGAATTGTTTTGTGTATTAAATTAAGGAAGGAAACTCCTTGGATTAGGTGGAGGTTGCAAATCATAGGGGTAATGAATACTAATGTATAGTCTTGAAGTATGTTTTTTTTTTTACATAGGGCTCAAATTCTGAACTGGCGACGCCTAGTTAGGGGAATTGTTTAAGGATTTATTCAGGTGTTGATGTCTTAGGTTCATTTAGGTTGATTCCTTCATCCAATATTATTGTGACGTGCCCTTCAGGACGCACCACGTGCTCCAAGGGTGCCACTCGCCTCTCGAACTTCTTTTGTGCGACATGCCCTTCAGGTTGCACCATGTGCTCCAAGGGTGCCACTCGCCAACTGAGTTTCTTTTGTGCGACGTGCCCTTCAGGATGCACTACGTGCTCCAAGGGTGCCACTCGCCAACTGAACTGATTGGTAGACATCTATAACCCCTGGAGTCAACACTCTGCCAAGTGAACTTGTAGGAGACTAAGGGTTCTAAGGAATAAGGCCCCTGCCTTATTGCGCACCCCTTAGAATCATCGTGAGCGATTGTCGCAGTCTGCCCTCATGGCATTGTGGATTCTCTCGAACTAGGTAATCATTAACCTACAGTTCGAGCCACGACGGGAGTGCTAGTAGGCGGTGGCAGGGCTGTTGTCCACCCCTCTCCCTCAACCTCTCTGCAAATCGTGTGTGGCCCCTTTACTCCATATGTGAGTCTGGTCGGCAAGCTATCGTCAGCCT
>ML816941.1:17419-31252 GCA_009831015.1 Picea engelmannii
TACTCCATATGTGAGTCTGGTCGGCAAGCTATCGTCAGCCTGCATCATCAACAATCATGTCAGCAATGTCAACATCAAATCATCAAATCAAATGAAACATCATAGTAAACATATCAACCCAAAAGCACACTCCCTGACTCAGTATGGAGTCCAAGGGGGTTCTACCGATGCCTCTGCATCGTCAAGGTCAAAAACCCTGCACACTCAATAAAACTGAGTCAATAGCACATGTCCACATCAAATAGTAACACATCATGTCATCTGTCAGTCGCATCATAATCAAGTATAAATGGTCTAACATCATAAAAGTCCAGATCACTTGCGAGCAAGTGTCCTCAAATAATAAGTTTTCTCAGTGCGCCAGAGCGGGATGTTACATAATTAGTCATTATCCAGTCTCCTATATTTTAGGGGAGAATATTCTCTTTCAGTTAACACTTCAGTTTGACTAGTTGAGTTGAGTTTAGATGTTGCATTGGTTTTGTCACCATGCAACATTGGGATCATCACCATGATAATGCATACTTGCCTTGGGATCATCACCAGATTGGAGCATTACCCTTAATTCATTGATCTACTCCTCACTACACTCTGTTCAGTCAGTTAACTAAAGACTAGTTGACTAGTTAACTCAACTAGGTGGCAATTCAGTCCCGTAACTGCCTGA
Organism: Picea engelmannii; assembly: GCA_009831015.1. Lineage (NCBI taxonomy): Eukaryota > Viridiplantae > Streptophyta > Pinopsida > Pinales > Pinaceae > Picea > Picea engelmannii. Next base: position 18,087 of record ML816941.1, read on the forward strand.
GAGACTATACTAGGTGGCAGCTCACTCCCATAATTGTTGGCGTGTGTTCAGATCACTCTAGACCACCACTATGACACATTGTTTCTCCTCCAGTGCGCATTCATTGAGTTATACAGAGTATATCATGTGTAAATTATTCATTATTCATTATGGTTAATGATAATTCTTCTATTCTTTATCTCCTTCTTCTTCTTTCTCAATTTCTCTTTGCAAATCTGTGTATTATTTTCTAGGTAGATCTATTACGTGGAGGTTCAACACATTTACAATGGCCACACTTCCAATGAAATTTTAATTTTAAATCTAGAAAAAGAGTGGAGTAATGTTTGGAAGACCACTTTTTGATTCATGGGTTGATTTTAAGGTTTTGGTTTAAAAGTGGTTTTAATTTTAACCTTGGAAAAAAAAGGGGGTGATTCTAGGAGCGTCAATTTTTTATTCGGGGTAAAAATAATTATTGAATGCGACTTATAAAAAATTAGAACTCTAGGTCTCACGTCAAGTTGGTAACTACATTGGGAATGGAGAGGATTAATATATGCTCAATTGCAAGTATAGAAAAAGACAAATTTAGAAACTCAAAAAAATAAAACAGGTTACATTAAAAATTTCAACTTATTATAGGGTCAATCCACAAAGTTGTGCAACACTTTTTGGTTGGGTATTTTTAAGCACTCAATTGAGCTAGTAAGAGTTGAATCAAGTGCTTAAATAAGCTCTCAATCGAGGGATTCTGACAAATGTGGTGAGCACTTTATCGAGGTGCCATATTATGTTAAGAAAACTCTTAATTGAGCTCCCATTTTTTTTTAATAAAAACAGTGAACAAAGTTGTGAACCAACGTTTTTTGTCATTTCTCCAACCACAAATAGTGCAACCCTTGATTGAGAATTCTAGCAATCTAATAAATGAAATCCGCCACCTTTAAACTTAGATCGTGGCATTTAACCCAAGAGGTTAGTTATTTTTTTAATACATTATAATTTAACTATAATAATTTATTAAGATTTTATTTACTCACAATAATTATGCTGCCGGATTTTTTTTTTTTTTGTGGTTTAAATTTTAAATTGTTGTTTCAATTATATCAACCAGATAAATTTAATTGTTTTTGTTTATTTTTATTGGTGGGTAGATGTTATGTTACTAGAATTTTAATTTTTTCGTTTCAATTATATTAACTGTTAGCATCATTTTTTTTCCAAAAGTGTGTTGACAAATAGAAATGCTACTAAATTTTTTTCAATCCTCCAATAACACAGAGGATTGAAAATTATTGACCAATTCATGGTTCAAAAATAGCACAGTCAAACACTATACAAATCACATGTTATTGAGTGGAGACATAATCAAAACTTGAAGGAGAATTACCCTATTACTAACATGAACACAGTATTGAAAGTGATTGATATATGTCGTTCGACACCATTTTTCACCCTTCAAAAAATAATGGCGTTGATCAACATATATCAACCGCTTTTAATAATGTGGTTTTGCTAGTTGATGGACAACATGCGTGGCAAGGATTAGTAGACCGTGGTTGACTACGATTGACCATGGTTAACCATGGTCAACTATGGTTGACAATGGTCAAGTATGGTTAAGTTATGGTTGATGAGGGTTTATTATGGTCGACATATGGTTGATTATAGGTGACCATGGTTGTCCATGTTTAACTATAGTTGACCATGATATACTATGGTTGACCATGTTGACTTTCGTTAACCATGGTTAAGTATAGTTGACTATGATAGAGTATATTTGAATATGTTTGACTATAGTTGTCTATGGTTAACTATGGTTGATCATTATTGACAATGGTTCACCATGGTTGAGTATGCGTAACTACATGTTGACCCTATTAACCATGTTGAGAATGGTGAGCATGGTTGTCTAAGGTTTACCATGGTTGACTATGTTTCACTCTGGTTGACTATGGTTGAATATGGTCAACATATGGTTGATTTGGGTTTACTACGGTTGACATATGGATGACTATGGGTTCATATGGTTGACCATGCTTGACCATGTTAACTATAGTTGAACATGTTTAACCACATTTGACCATGTAGACTATATATGACCATGTTTGACCATGTTTGACCATGTTTGACCATGGTTTCCTATGGTTTCCTATGGTTACCCATGAAATTTTATCGTTGACTATGGTGCATACCATGGTTGACAACATTTGGCAATGTTGACCATGTTGTGCATGTTGACCATGGTTAACTATGGTTTCCCATGGTTTCCTTTGGTTGATCGTGGTTGAATATGGTTTACAAAGGTAGACCATGGTTAACTATGGAAGACCATGTCGACCATAGGTGACTATGGTTGACTATGTATGACCATGGTTGACCACAATTAGCTATGGTTGACCAAGTTTGACCATGTTGACTATCCGAAAAATACCTTTGAAACCCCTCACCACAGAAACTTGAAAACAATAGGTTGACTATGGTCGACCATGATTGACCGTGTTGACTATGTATGAAAGGCTATGGTGTTACAAAATTTTTTGCCACACTCCATGCATATTGATTTGATGGCCTTCCCTTTCCCTCTGCAAACTCAAGTTCCCCTTTTTTTATTCCAGAGTAAAAAATTCAATTTTTTGTACATATACGTGGGCCACAGTTAGACAACTTGCATATACGTAGGCTTCTACATTAAATCCCACACACATATGGTTTTGTGCTCAAAAGTTAAAAAATATGTCGAGTTTCCATGCCATGTCACGAGATCCATGATCCTTGACCTTCCATATACTGGAAACACTCTGACTCAACCCTCCAAATCCATTTGGAGGCTATAATTAATTGATCCATATGTAAGCCTTGAATATACACACTTCATAGAGTGAAAAGACACTCTAGAGAAATTTCACTTCATATTGAGTGTACATCCCTTTGTCCTTGAAAGTCTGAACTTCTTGTGTTCAACCCCCAAGATCTTCCTATCTCGAGAAGGAGAAACTCAATTACTCCTACTACTTGTGAGCTTTCCTTTATGGAGGATTGAAGTGGTGAAGGCACAATTGGAGAGACTTAGTTTCTCGGTTTTGATATTTGTCATTATAGAAGTTTGTCACATATGTACTTATGTTGGTTACATTAATAGAAATACTATTTTCCCGTCCAATTATATGTTGCAAATATTTGTATTACTTTCCATGGGCGTATTTGTTTTACATGTTAATGGATTATGATAGTTTATATGCTAACATTCTATATAATTTCTATATGATTGTGTATCTTGGATGTTGAGGACAAGTTGCAGGCATCAAGATTTCGGTCATGATCTCAACCGTGGTTTTCTTCAGACATCCGGACGAGGTAGGATTTTAGCCTTCTCTTGTTAGAATTTCTATTTATCTAGCATAATTGATTTTAGAGTTGATTTATGGGTGTCGTTTCGTCTGTTATGGTTTACCCCTTTTTGTATATATTTTCCTCATAACATAATTATTGACTCCACTGGGGGTGATCTCCTTTTTGGGGTATTGGGTGATTTTTCTCCTTTATTCCTCTCTGTTTTCCTGAGTTTTTGTGTCTCTTGTTTCTTGACAACCTTTATTTTTATTTGTATATGAGTTTATTAGCATAACCTTTCCCAGGAAGTGTATTCTTTGGCTTACATGGGTTTTCCCTTGACAATCAAATACATACACGTGTTGTTTGTCTTTAGGGCATGTACATACGCTTATGTTCCCTGAACAGTCTTGTACACTATCTTATGAGTCTTTTTGGATAAGTTTAGTGTTTTTTGGGTGAGTTTTGTTGGTTGTTGAGACTTCTTGGGTCCTTGTCTTGACTGTTGAGTGCCTACAGAGTGATAGCAAGTTGCGTTAATGGTGAATCTTTTGTGCGAACTCATTTCTTCTTATTTTTTATTATTTGTTGTCCTTGGATTCTAGTTTGGGTAGTCTCTTCTTAGTGTCTTTCTTGGATTGACTCTTGGTGCTTGTAGTAGGGTCTTCCTCAGAAGTTTTTTATTCATTCCTTGCATTTTCATTTCATTATATTGAAAATACAATTTTTTTTTTTTATTTTTTTTTCATTTTATTCAGATAATTTGCACTTTTGGATGCCTTACATTAGTTTTGGAATGTTAGGAAATATTGCACTTCATTGAAATTGTAGAGATTTCATCCTAAGAACAACATTTAGAAGTATGTCATATGTTTAAAAATCAAGACTAGTACTTATAAATGTTTTTATATTTGCTTCTTTTTATATATATTGAGTCATTATACCATCAGTTTAACGATCACACCTCTTAAGTAAGAAGAAGCCATTAAAATTAATGTTGAATAATTAAAATTGATTAGAAATTATTTTATTTTTCAGGGTACACAAACAAGTATAGGACCTAGGGCCTTGGAATAGGATTTTGTGAGTAAAATTCTCCAAGGCTATAAAACTCAATGTATGTGTCTGACCAGGGAGTGGTGAAACCCATTGTGTAATTAGTGTCCTTGGGAGGCTCCTCTCACACTAGAGTTAAGAACGAGGTTGCGTGAATTTGGTTGTAGAGATATCCCTCTAATACCTTCCAAGCATCATAGATATTTCTTGGTTTCTATTCATATTTGGGGGTTTTTCTAGTACCTTTACCTCCTTGAGAGGCGGTTCTTTCGAGGCTTTGGGATTTTCTACCCTGTCCATACAGTGGACTGGACCTACGACTGTTCGCTTGAGAATTGGTTATACAATGGTGAATTTAGTTGCTTGACCTAAGTATCCACATAGGTTCCTAGCATGGGTTATTCTACAGGTACACTAAAAAATTAAAATAGACAAATGACTAAAAGGAACCACATGTTGAAGATTCAAAGAAAGAAAAAATGATAGCTAAGGTTGTTGTATATTTCCACCCACACCTCTTAGAGAAACAATAGTCATCAAGGAAAGGGTGGGAGGATTAGTGAGCTTATTATGGATCAACATGGAACCAAAAAGGAAATTGGTATGGAGGCACATGGAGGACTAAAATTAATGCATGGAGATATCATAGTAGCTCAAAAAAAACATGGAACCCAAGGAGTAAACATAATCAAGATCAAGGAGGAAAGGTCATATTTGGAACCCATGTCCACATTTCCCTAGAATGGATGGATGCTTGTACATAGTACCTATTGGATAAATTGCTTAGTAGTTCATATTTTATGGCTTATTCCCATGTTTCGAGGATGAAACATGTGTAGGGGGGTGGAATATAATGTACATAGGGAGGATAATATGGGGAACCTAAGGAGGTACCCAAGAGAATAATCAATTTAATGTGGCTAAATAATGGAATAGGCCCACTTGGTAGTCAATGGGTAATAAATAATCCCACTAGGAAATAACATAATCATAAGGGTTAGTTGGAATAGACCCCTAGGAATACTCATGGGAAAGTATAAACAGACATGAGTATCATTATATGTACATATGTTGTATATTGTATGTAATTTTTGTAACAAGTATGGCTTATGGTGTGATTCCTTCTATAAGGAGTATTTGAAGGTGTTACCCTACCTTCAGGGTTCTTATCTATACTTTGTGTTTTTTATGTTCTGAATGCATTTCATATTTATGAAGTTTAAGGATTTATTTTTTAATTTAATGGATATATCATCTCCTATATCTATCGATTTTTAATACATGGAAGAAATATTGGCTACTGGACAACATCAATTGTGCCAATGCATGGTCTCAAAGGTATAACTCCGATGAGAAGCTATGCAGCTAGAAGATGCCACATGGGAACCAATGGTGACTCTCTATCACTTTCCACACCTCTAACCTTGAGGACAACACTACTTTTGAAGGTGAAGGGCGTGTTAGGGTCCTACCCTAACCTCCCTGCTTTAAGGTTCTTAGGATTTGATCAATTAATGTATGCAACTATATTATTTGAATACGGCCCATTAGATAGTTAGTGGATAACTATGTAATGTAAAAGGGCCATCTTTATCAAATAAATCCCATTAGGTAGTCAATACTCAATAATGATGGGACCAAAAGTAGTTAGGGTTTTATTGAGAATGTTTTTATAGACCTAGAAGGCTATGGAAAGTTTTTGTTGAATATTGTTGTAATTAGAACTTTTCTCAATGAGAGGTCACCCTACCTGAAGAGGCAAGTGAACATTTTTTTCTTTCTTCTGATAATCATTAATACAACTTGTATATTTCACATATTTCATTTTATTTGTCTCTTGTATTTACTTTTTTGAATTTATATTCTTTGAATACTTTGTTTATGATTCAAGTTTAAGGGTTAAGGATCACTACATGAAATCTATTTGAGGGTAATGTATTGGTTTTGTATGGCCTTGGTTGTAGAAAAAGTGTAAACTCTCCAATGAAAATATAATTCATCCATGTTGATATTATTGATATACATGGATAGGTGACCATAAAAATAAATATAAGGAACAATATGATATCACAATTAATTCCCTTCTTCAAACCTAACATAAGTATCTATATTAAAAAAAATTGCCTTCAACAAAGACATCCTTTGAGAAGGGCAAAACTAGATATTATATTCTTCTCAACATAAATACTACAATAAAGAAAATTACCAAGGTTTGAACAAATATTCATCTTGGTCAAACATTACTATACCTCATCCAGTTGCATCTGATGCAACTTATTCAATTGGGTCTATTAATGCAATTGTCACCTCTTGTCATCAAAATAATAGTTAATGTGATTTTTTCAAAAACTACAGAAAAAAAAAATCCAATAGTAGGTGCCTTATGCCTTGAATGACACAATATTTTTCCATTTATCCATATTTTATGGTTATTTATTTTCCCATTTTCTATGTGTTATTTTTCAATCTAAAATATTGACACTATAGTTATGTATTTTATCTATTATTTAACTGATCATACAATATTTTATACTCCCATATGTAGGAGCAATTGGCCTGCAGGAAAATTACAATGTTCTTGTTCAATAATGTTCTTTGCAATGGACCTAAAGGAACAATAAGCCTACACACTAGGAATTTAACTTGTATTCACCTGCTAAATGACGATACAACAAAAAAGAAATTGCAATATTTTTTTTGCAATATTATTCAAGTAAAACTCCTTCCCCCCAACATTGACCTCTGTGTCTCTCGTAAATTACTCTCTACCCATAGATTCTAGAAAATTTTTCACATGCATGGTTCATACAAATTAACCTACAAGAAAATTACGATGTTCTTGTTCAAGAATGTTCTTTGCAATGGACCTAAAGGAACAATAAGCCTACTCCCATATGTAGGAACAATTAGCCTACATATTTTATACTCCCATATGTAGGAACAATTAGCCTACATATTTTATACTCCCATATGTAGGAACAATTAGCCTACAAGAAAATTATGATGTTCTTGTTCAAGAATGTTCTTTGCAATGGACCTAAAGGAACAATAAGCCTACACACTAGGAATTTAACTTGTATTCACCTGCTAAATGGTGATACAACAAAAACAAAATTGCAATATTTTTTTTGCAATATTATTCAAGTAAAACTCCTTCCCCCCAACATTGACCTATGTGTCTCTCGCAAATTACTCTCTACCCATAGATTCAAGAACTTTTTTCACATGCATGGTTCATACAAATTACCCTACAAGAAAATTATGATGTTCTTGTTCAAGAATGTTCTTTGCAATGGACCTAAAGGAACAATAAGCCTACTCCCATATGTAGGAACAATTATCCTACATATTTTATACTCCCATATGTAGGAACAATTAGCCTACAAGAAAATTACAATGTTCTTGTTCAAGATTGTTCTTTGCAATGGACCTAAAGGAACAATAACCCTACACACTAGGAATTTAACTTGTATTCACTTGCTAAATGACGATACAACAAAAAAGAAATTGCAATATTGTTTTTGCAATATTATTCAAGTAAAACTCCTTCCCCCCAACATTCACCTCAGCGTCTCTCGCAAATTACTCTCTACCCATAGATTCTAGAACTTTTTTCACATGCATGGTTCATACAAATTATATGCATATACAAATTGGCAGGATCTAAAAAGAAAATAAAAAATGATTTTATGTCACCCTATGAACCTTTCTACACTATCTAGAATCATCTTCTAGCATGATTGTTGTTTTCATAAGATAAATAGGATTGCTACACTCACTATCAAGCAAACAAAGCATATTTCTATGATCATAGCCTAGAAAAAGAGAACACAAATATCACTTTCATATTGCACAATTTGGTTTTACCATAAATTATTACAAAATTGATAGAAACATTTTATGATCAATATCAAAATAACATCAACCAAACATTGGCTAAACTTTTCCAGTTTTTTATACAAGGATCATTTTCACTCTCAATAAACAATTTTGTTCTTGCTTGCAAGAATCACTAAGATTCTTCTCTCTTGGGCTATTCTACACACGATTTTTATCTTACAAACTATTTGTAAGATAAAAAAACATGTAACATCTTTTTTTATTCCTTCATCATTGTCTATTCATTAAAATTAAAAGATTTATATAATTTATCTGTCCTCTTTTATCCATTCTCAGAAACAAATCACCAAATGAATTTTGCCCAAGGAAACACAAAGAAATCTATCAATATACTCTGCATAATTCTATATCATATCGTTGGAAACATTTACTTCAAATCCAAAGAACTAAACTTTTGAAGGAGTTACTTGTACTTTGTTGGCATACATCATCCCACTATCTAAAGAGATGGCACTAAAATGAGGGCATATATTCCATCTCCTAATATGATTAAATTGCTTAGAAAGCCATTGTGTTCATTCATGAGAAATATTCCTCAAACACCTAAGATTTGATAAAACCAAATTTATGTGAACAAGTGGTCTTGTAGTGGGTTGTAGCAAACTGAAGTTCAAAAAATTCCCATGATGGTTGTATTCTAATGGAAAGTGCCATAAAATATGTGTTTCTAATTTAGGAAAAAACAAAACCATTCTTTCTTAAATCACTTTCCACATCACCACAATTTGAACCAAAAGATAAATTCATTTTATAAATCCTTCAACCACTTGCAATTGTCATATCATTTAAAAGAAGTCCCTCTCACTCATTCAAAGTTACTTCTAGGTCAACACAATGTTTCATACAAATATAAAATGTTACAATAGAAAAATATTAGTCTACTTTTTTTTACACTACCCAACATTTGCATCTTCTTTCTCATGCATGTTTTATTGATTCTCATTCAACTTACCCTTGTAAACACACTCTTAGGTATATTTTCCAAGTATATAATGATTGCTAGTTGATGCAGGAGCATCGCTCCACCTCAGCAAATGCTCCAGCAAGCCAATGCATAAGCATGCAATGGAGAAAGGGAGAGGCATTAACACTCCCATTTTTAAAATTCGAAATCAGATCATATGGGGATTTGCGTTGTAAGGTTGTAAGAGCTGAGCCATACCTTTGTACGGGTAATGGATAGGGTCACCTTAAATGGTTGACTATAAGAAAGTCTAGATCATAGTCAGGTATGGACATTCATTTATGTAATGAATTTGTAGGAGTATGGTGTCCTAAATGAGATAGCGATGGAACTAAGGCAGTGGAGAGCTTAAGCTTGTAGAGACCTCGTTTTGAAAAGAGAGAGAGAGATCTTTGTAGAGAGGTCGGATAGGAGAAGAAGAACTCAAGAGAGGTATGCTAGCAGAAGAACTCAAGAGAGAGAGTTAGATTAGGAGAGCCTGAGAGAACTGGGACTCTGTTGAAGTCCAGTTTTTGTAAACATCTGTATAGACACACAGAGATAATAGAAAAGCAGTTTTTTCTGCACATGGTGTGTTTATGTATTTGTGTTCATTGTTTTTCTTTCATGTATCGTTCATGTTTTGAATGTATGAACTGGTGAAGTATTGTATAAGTTTCAATTGTTTCTCGTCTTTGAGTTTCGAGTGCAAGAAGTGCACATTGTTCGCAAGGGGTGCATTGACAGAGGTGAGTTAACCTCAGAGAAGCTCAGGAGACATAGTGTTGAACCTTCATCAACAGAAGTGCAAGGAGTGCATAGGAAGAACTATGTGGTGAGTTCAGAAAGAGACAAAGTTATTGAACACTCTGTATGGAGGAGCTATGGAAGGTGTGCATCAAGCAAGGAGATCGCCAGGAGGGAGAGAAGAATTTATTTTCAAGAAATCCTTCGGATCTGAGTTTGACGAAATCCCAGAAATGCAAGGAGTGCATGGGAGATCAAAATATTTGAGGAGATAAAGCTCAGAAGAGATAACGTAAGGAGTGTGTATGAGATGGACTTATTCTAAGTCCAAAAGCTCAGAAAAGATAACGCATTCAAGAGCGCAAGAGAGATCCAAATAGTCAGGTCCGTAGGAGAAAGTTCAAAGGCCGAAACCTTTGAACATTGACAAAATATTCCAAGTCGGAAGAAGTCAAAATATCAGGAGGAGGAGCGACAACAACCGTCAGATCAGTTGTGGGAAGGAGCCTGGACCGTCAGATCTAAGTCCAGTGAACCAAGGAGAGTGCAGAGGAGAAGAACGGGTCCTAACCATCAAATCCAAGTGAAGAAGATCGGAAGTCATCCGATCTAAGGTAAAGTGCATGAACATTAACTCTTATGGGTGCATAGGAGAGTGGAATAGTCAAAGTCCCGAAGTGAGCAGGGACCGTCCATCGTCCAAGGTGACAGGTTGCGGAAGGATGGAGTTTTGGGTGAAAGTACTCTGGGAGGAATGAATGCGTAGGAGTTGAAACTCCTGAAGCCTGAATAACCTAAGGGATAAATCACCGAAGAGCCGAAGACTCGAAGCCAGAAGCATTGGAGAGCTGAAGAGCCGAAGCGCCGGAGAGCCGAAGACTTGAAGAGAATCTAGACCGTCATATCCAGAAAGGACACATGGCAAAATATTATGAACTCTGGGTGAAATCACTCTGGGAGAACGAGAAGGAGAAGGGTTTGACATTTGATATTTCTGAAGCCTGGAAATCTGAAGTGACGATAGTCTTTTATGTGAGGGTGGAAATGCGGCGCCAGATCCAGAACTCCGGAAGAAAAGCGGAGGGGGAGAAGTTTGAAGTTCTGGAAAAGATCTCGATTATTGATCGAAGAGGGAGTTGAAGGACCGTTGATCTGGTTGAGGAGGCCAAAGTCCCGAAGAGGGAGCACAACCATTGATTGGGAAGGATACGTATCAACAGATCTTCCACTTCGGAAGATAACCAGTCAACAATGGCGAGAGTTTGAGAATTGATATTCCAGAAGGCCGAATTCACGGAGGAAATCCTAGCCGTAGATTAAGGGGAACAAGTGTCGATAGATCTTCTACTCTGGAAGATTATCACACAGGGAAAAGAAAAAATTTGAGAATTGAGATTCCCGAAGGCCAGATTCATGGAGGGGATCCTGGTCATAGATTTAGATAGACAGGTGGCAGCAGATATTCCACTCTGGAATATTGCCATACGGAGGAAGCAAAAGTTTGAGAGTCAAAACTCCCGAAGGCCGGAAATCCGGAATCAGCCACAGTCATTGGTTTGGAAGAGAGCTACGTGTTGACAAATCGCGAAGATCTGGGATTGCACATGGAAGGAGGAAAGAAGACAGGATAGGAGGATAAATCGCAACCATTGATCATGGATCCTCATCGAGGCAAAATAAATCGACAGATCGGAAGGATTGCGGGCCCAAGACTTGCTCGAGTTTTAATTTTCCTTGAGCAAGCCGCAACTTATACCACAGTTTTGATAAAGAGATATGTGGAAGCCAGAGGTGGATTGTGGGGCGAAAAGAGGGTTGGTCTAAAACCACTCTTACCTGCACCTGCAATCGCATAGTGTTGAAATAATGTAATTGTGAAGAGAATTCTTCTTATTATTTTGTTATTGGATTAAATCCCCATTGTGGATTAATCATGTCATTATTATTATTAGATTAAATCCCCATTGTGGATTAATCATGTCATTATTATTATTATTGTTATTCGATTAATCCCCATTGAGGATTAATCATGTCGTTAATTGTATAAGGACCAAATCCCCTTTTGCGGATTGGTCATCGGACAATTACAAAGTGCTGAATAAAAAGTCGGCCCCAGCAGTTATAATGGGAGATCCAGAATTAATTAAAGGTGGGTTTACCCACCCAGAGTGAGAGGTCGGCCCTGCCAAATGGTGACTCTTCACACGTGCCAGATTGATATAAATAAGAGGCCAGCACCTCACTTCTTAGACACACTTCACTTGCTCATTATCTTATGAGGCAAGCTGCAATTGGAAGTTGGAGAGAGGAGAAGAAGGGTGGCGCATCTCTTGGGGAGGAATTTCTATATTGGTTTGAGTTATCTCTTGAACATTGTATAAGCCATTTATGATAAGGAAGTTTTTGTTGGGTTTTCTTCCCCTAGAGGGTTTCCCAGGATAAATGTTGTGTCTCTTGTGAATGTGTATTTCTCAGTGATCTTGTTCTTATTATGCTCTTATCTAATGAAATGCAAAGAACTATAATAATGGCATAAACATTAACATGGATTCAGAGCCAACCTGAACAAAGCACAATTTGCAAGAGGAAAAACGTCACTGTTACCGTACCCCAAAATTAGGGTTTTGCAAAAGTGATTAGTTTCATCTCCCTGACACCCTAGAAAGCTGCGCCCTCCCCCGAGGATCATTTTGGCACTTAGAGCGCACCTTTTCAGTGGATAGATCTCCCGGAAAGTGAAACCCTAGTTTCACAAAGTACCAGAAAATCAGAAAACCAGAGTACCAGAAGTACCAGAGTACCAGAAGCACCGGTCTAGAAATCCACAGATCAGATTTGAAGGGGTAAAAGTTGGATTTTAGAAATTCCGACTGCACCAGCTAACTCGCCTCAGCCTAGCGCATCTATCCCCTGGATCAGAATTTCAAAATTCGAAGTTTGAAAAATTAGGGTTTCTTCATAAAACCCTAAGTTGCAGTTGCAGTTGCAGTCTCAGAACCAGTTGCAATTGCAGCCGTAGAACCAGTTGCAATCACCCTTGAAGTTTTTCGTAATGATTACCACTGCTACCAGATGGAGCCACTACCTGCAAATTCTATTAGAGGTATGTACTTACATATGTTTAATGGTTAAACCCTAAAGAGTATTTGCAGGAGAAGGGATCTTTTGCCATAGATCCAGAAGGATCTCAAGATCCAACACATTC
>ML816941.1:35552-55463 GCA_009831015.1 Picea engelmannii
ATACTGTCCTCCAGATGCCACTGATGATGCAGACCTCTCTCACCTAATGCTGATGAAGAATACCCTTCTTGTTAAGGGGGAGTGTTGAAATAATGTAACTGCGAAGAGCATTCTTCTTATTATTTTGTTATTGGATTAAATCCGCATTGTGGATTAATCATGTCATTATTATTATTAGATTAAATCCCCATTGTGGATTAATCATGTCATTATTATTATTATTGTTATTAGATTAATCCCCATTGAGGATTAATCATGTCGGTAATTGTATAAGGACCAAATCCCCTTTTGTGGATTGGTCATCGAACAATTACAAAGTGCTGAATAAAAAGTCGGCCCTAGCAGTGATAATGGGAGACCCAGAATTAATTAAAGGTGGGTTTACCCACCCGGAGTGAGAGGTCAGCCCTGCCAAATGGTGACTCTTCACACGTGCCAGATTGATATAAATAAGAGGCTAGCGCCTCACTTCTTAGACACACTTCACTTGCTCATTATCTTATGAGGCAAGCTGCAATTGGAAGTTCGAGAGAGGAGAAGAAGGGTGGTGCATCTCTTGGGGAGGACTTTCTGTATTGGTTTGAGTTATCTCTTGAACATTGTATAAGCCATTTATGATAAAGAAGTTTTTGTTGGGTTTTCTTCCCCTAGAGGGTTTCCCAGGATAAATGTTGTGTCTCTTGTGAATGTGTATTTCTCAGTGATCTTGTTCTTATTATGCTCTTATCTAATGAAATGCAAAGAACTATAATAAAAGAGGGTTGGTCTAAAACCACTCTTACTCGCGCCTGCAATCGCATAGTTCCACGGGGTCATAGCCCAGGGACATATGAAAGAAGGGGCTAGTGAAAAGGAGCTAGTGCCCGCAATGTGAAGAGCGCCCAGAGCGCGTAGACAGAGAGTGTGGGTATCACAAGACCTACGCCTCAAGAGAAAAGGGGCCCTGTGTATAATTGTTTTGGGTTCAATCAGGAACCCGAAAAGTTGATCCGACTCAGAAGAAATAAAGATCCTAGACCGGGAGGTCGCAAAACCCCAAGAGAGTAGGGGGGTTGCATCATTAGTCATTACGGTAATTTACTCAATTATCCTTAACATAATTAGATTATCCCTTTCAATTATGATTTTATATCACCAAATTTATTAGTCATTGCAATGGGTTGCACATTTGGACTATGTTGCTAACACAAAAATTAACATACAACACCATATTTTGTTTGTTGCATAACTTCCCTTGTATAACACCATATTTTTCTTGTTGCATAACTTACAATTATTAGATTCATGTGCCAAAGATACGAGGTGTAATGTCTATTAGGTGTCTATGAAAGAATGTGTGACTAGTTAGGTTTTCCAAACCATGGTTTATGGGTGTCATTAATGGTAATTTTTATTATATGGAATCCCAAGAATTTTTGTATTATAAATTATTTTTTGAACAATATCTAAAATATTGACTTCATTGAATATCTTCCTTCAAAAGGGAATATGTATACCCTTGTTATAAGATGGTACCAGTAACTTAGTGAAAAATCATTAACAAAATATAAAAATACTATAGCAATTGAGACCTGGCTAGAGCTTTGAAAATGTATTGCTAGTCTGATCATTATCAAAAACCCATTGATTAACTATACGGATTGATATATTGACTATAATCGAAAGGCAACGAGAGGTCCGCCCAAACTTGGGCCAACTTTCATCGGGTGCGCCCTAAGATCTTGAGTTGTAACTTCTCTGTATAGCTGGGGATGCTCCTCACTGATCAGTTCTGGAGGAGCAAGAATTTCTGCTTCGTCCGAAAATAACAAAAAGAACGCTATAGACAACCTGTTCCTTTTTGATCCACCATGAAACACTCGGTGCTCTGAGCTTCAGTATCTTCCGTTACTCCACATATTCCATTCACATTTACATCAACAAAATCAATATTCATTCCTCCTTGTTTGAATATTCCTCTACGACCGAAATCTGATTCCTGGCACACAGTGTATGGAAAACGAAAATACATATTCAGGAGTAGTGAAGATACATATTCATACAAGAAGATTATATACAATTAGCTAGCATGTATGCTCATAAGTGTGTATCGTTTAGACAAGAAGAGCTTATATAAGTGTGTACCATCGTTGTAAGTCTATATTGATGACATCCTCCTTTGTTTATCAATCCAGTTATTCCACCTTTTCTGAATAGAAATCTCTAGCCAAAGACTGATACCTTCCCATTTCTTCTTTTCAGGTATTACACTCTATTGTCGCTCACTTCTTCTTTCCACGGTACGTGGGAGCCCCAATCCCAATCTATATGACAAACACATTTAAATTTCCAGGAATATGTAACAAACTATTATTTCTTGATATATTCCAAATAAAGCTATTTTTTGTCTCCTTTTATATTTATGTGCTCCTAAATTTTTATCTTCAAATATGTTGAATGTCAAGACATTGTGTTTATTTTATTTGAATTGTCTTTTTCTCATGCATATCTTTTTTTTGTAGGGTCTGCGGAAGCCCCAATGCCACTGTATATGACAAACTCATTTAAATTCCCAGGAATATGTAACACACTTTTATTTTTTGATATATTCCAAATAAGACTATTTTTTATCTCCTTTTATATTTATATGCTCCTAAATTTTTATCTTCAACTATGATGAATGTCAAAAAATTGTTTTTATTTAATTTGAATTTTCTTTTTCTCATGCATATATTTTTTTGCTACTATCATATACAGATAGCTCTATGGAAATTTTAGTTAACCCTAACCATTTCAAAATATACACTAAAGACATAAAAGATTGAACACATAAAACATGCAAAGTAGGACTACTGGAAATAACGAAAATTTTGAACATAGCAAGATGGATTATATAGTTTCACAAAATAAATCGAACTCTAGAAGGCACGTGTCATCTCTTGCAATGTTGCCACATGTCCTTCATGTTGCTTGCCACATATGCGTTGCAATTTCCATCTGCCTCTGCTACTTTTTCCCCATCCATCTGCATTTATCCCCAATTCAACCCGGCAGGGACTACGCTGCCATGCAACACTTATTTATTTATTACCATGACTACATCGTTATATACGGTACCTTTGAAATAACACTTGATAAAAAGTATAATTTATATCTTAATTAGTTTATTACCTTTTCTATTAAAGCTTATATCTTGATTTATTTTGGGTAGAATAGAGGTGCATTTGATGGTGAACAAATTCGATTGTTTTGAAAGTTCAACAGGTGAACACCACCAGAGAGAATAAGACCAGTTTGACTTATTTACAGTTTGAAGGCATCTTTCCATCCATGGTCTATGAAGTATCTTATATTGAGTATTCTCTTTTTGTGACAAGATGCGACTATGAACTGTGGAGATCAAAAATACAATATCTACCATCGTTTCTATAAATTTATATCTACATAGACACACATGCAGTCAATCATAATAATTTTCATATAGTCGATCACAATAATTGCCACAGATTAATGGACGCCTCCCTCGAATCTCCTTAGATCATGCCTCTCTTCAAGTGTTGCATGGAAAAAATCAAGTAGCATACCATTAAACTAATAATTATTCAGTTATATCAATTAGCATACAATTAGACTAATATTAATCCAGTTCAATTATAAGGCAGCATTGGGATTTGTCCTATTTTTGTTGTTGTAATTGCACTGCTACAAAGAAGACCTTGGTAGCTATTCATAGAAAAATCCCAAAAACAGTGTAGACAATCAGAGTGCATAAATTTACTAAATGTCTTATCTACAAACAAAATATTGTTATTATGAATTAGAAAACACATAAAACATATGCTAATGAGAAGCTACATATATATGTATGGCACCCATGTCACTGTATTGAGGTCAAGAGGATATGGACATTTTTTAACATGAACTTTTACACATACTAAATCTTGAGCACAAAGACATTGAGATGTCATGGCTTGATGCTTCATGTGCTGGGAGGGTATTAACATGCATGTAACGTTCCTAATTAAAGAATCAAAGTCACTAACACTTAAAACATAGATAGTAAGAATTTAAGACATTGTAAAACACAATAAGAGTGGATGAATTGACTAAATGTCTTATCTTGAAACAATAGAGAAGCATGTGCTTTCTGCTTTTTTTTTATGGGGACTTGTTGTTACGCAACTTGCTTGTTATTATAGCATTTAATATATACATGTATATTTATTATTATATCATTTAATATTTTAATATATACATGTATCATACTTTATACACTTCATTATTAATCTATTATCTCACCTTATATATCTATCTATAAATATTTGGGGAGAATATTTGAAACATTAATCCATCCTATATGACATTGTTGTGCAAATGCATCTAATGGAATGCCATAAGATTTTCTTCATTGGTGTGTTGATGTTGATCTCTATATAAAGATGAAAAACTACCACAACAATTTAAAATATGTCGTATTAACAATGATTTTAGCCATATTACATCACAATACTAGTGGATATGGTTATGATTATTAATTTCTATACAAGTTTATGGGAAATTCATTGGGTTTGGGGACATTATTATAACCACATACAATTCACCCATGGTTTATCTTCCCTTAAAATCATTCCATACGCATGGAGTGTAAAACAACCATGTGATGTTTATCATACCTGTATTATTAAATTCAATTTTATAATAACAATCTATTGATATTATCAAACATATTTATGCCCAATGCCAATAATTATCCTAAGTCAGTAGTCTTTTATTATCTCATAGATAGTTCACAAACACATTTTTTTTCTTTTAATAAGTAACAACGCTATGCCTTTTCTGCTCATCAATTACAATTTTAAATTTTAAAAGAACAAATGCAACTTCAAGAGAAGAATACACATAGAAGCAAATGAGACACCCTATTAACATCATGGTATATTCAAACTCGAATGCTTAAGAAGTTCAAAATAACCGCGCCCGCCAAAGGTCCAGCCAAATTTGGGCCATTTTGCATCGCGTGCACCTTAAGATCTTGAGTTGTAACTTGAGTTGGGATGCTCCTCACTCATCAGTTCTCGAGGAGCAAGAATTTCCGCTTCGTCCGAAAATAACAAAAAGAACGCTATAGACAACCTGGTCCTTTTTGATCCGCCATGAACAACTCGGTGCTCTGAGCTGCGGTATCTGCCATTACTCCACATCTGCCATTCACATTTACATCAAATAACAAAATCAATATCCATCCCTCCTTCTTTGAATATTCCTCTACAACCCAAATCTAATTGCCTGGCACGCAGTCTATAGTTAAATTGTTCACCTGTAAAGAGTCACCGATGTTAACAACAAATGATCCAGGCAAGGGCTTGCTATAAACCCACTCTCCTTCCTTTGTTCGGATCTGGAGGCCACCCACATCATCCTCGTAGAGAATGGTAAGGCAGCCAAGATCTGTATGAGCTTTGTAGATATTTTCTTCATCAAGTGCTGCTTCAGCGACTTGATTATGATAGAAATTGAAGCGTAGTTTCATGTCGAGGGGGGATGATCCGTAGTGCTTACCCACGTCCTCACCCAAACTGTACATAATGAGTTTTAGCATTCTATGCGATAGATCACTCATTTCGGCCATGTATTCGTGGATCGTCTCTCTGCAAGACATGATAAAAAACCCTATCAAAATGAAACAATACTTATTCTCGACAAGAGTTTTAAAATTCCAAGGATCTTAATCATTATAAAAAGAAAAATTGAAAAAGGAATTTATCCATTTGCATTCTTCATCTGAGCAGTAATACAAAAATTTGGAAAAAAACATAAACATACCGAGATTTCTGGTTTCCTTGGGGCCACAACTTGGAAGAAATCTCATCAATTATATGGGCACTGGGAAAAACCATGCTCTCAGGTATTGAATCTTTTCGGAGAGGATCTATTTTGGATGGGTCATAACCAGTATAATAAATGGGGAATATGGCCCTTTCTTTGATTCCAGTGGGCAGTGCAAACATATCTCGAGCAACGGAGTCCAGTGTTTGAATAGCATTTGGGTCGATTCCATGGTTGATGACACGGAAGAAGCCCAATTCGCTGCAAGCCTCTCTCAGTTTCTTAAGCTCCTGCTGTTCGTCGCTGCCTCCTCCAGATTTCCATGAAAGAAGGAGATTGAGATCGATGACTGGGAGAGGGAATTCACAGGATGCCATCACTGGATAGGGTTGTGCTCTTCTACATTGAAGGATAGCAGGAATTCACTGCCGCTCTCTTAGACAATTAGGTCATTAGTATAACTCGATTATTACATTATAATGCAATATAACACATCTGTGTTACTTACACCTACTCATTTTTTTTATTCATCGAAGGGGGCGGAGCGATATCAAAGCTTCAAAATTTAAAACAGTCAACAGCCAATACACCATCTACTCGTCCAAGTTCACGAGGTTCCTTCTCGTCCACCAAAACCCTAAATTCATACATCGTATGGGTAGACGAGTGCACAATTCTTCTTTTTATCGAACTCACCCAATACACCAGATACCCGGTCAAATTCACGTGGTTTCTTCTCGCCCAATTTTTTTATTATTTTTATGTAATAAAAAATAAAAAAAATATCATTTATTATTTTATATTTATAATTTATTAAAAATAATAAAAAGAAATGTAACCAAAACATTATTGAAATATTAACTAGCACATCCACATGCAAAGTGGATGGTGAACGCCGAAAGGGCTCACCATTCCAGAACTATCTCTGATTTCCTGTATTATGTTAGTTAGTAAATATTGATAAGTATCACCGTTTCATAACTAGATTCCTGTAATGTATTAATGATTAATGTTCAAAGTAATTCTATGAGATAAAATGTACTTCAAGTTTCAAATAAATAAAACATAACCATATATAAAACACAGTAAAGTAAAGTAGAAATCATCATACCTTATGATCATGTATTAATCTAGGATTAAGATCATGTATTAACACGCATATATTAATCATCATACCAATGTGGTTGCCATTAGGAAAAGAATTACATACACTAAACATATTGCTCCAGTATTGTTTATTATCATCAACAGAGAGCCCGCTCAGGGATCGAATCTTGCCACAACCAGCAGTAACATAGCCATTAGGGGGAGTTACTACCATATCTAAAAGCATATCAGCGTTAAAACCATCGTATCTCGACCCAGACTTGAACCAGCCACTGCTGCTAATTTCATCGGAATGAATGTGCTGAGCTTGCACTAGAGCAATTCCTGTCGTTTAACATAACCGAGGGCAACAAAAGCTCGTGATGGCTATTGGGTAGCTCCACGTTATCTTCGTGGCCGGAGCTGTGGACACCGCTGTGAGATTACTCTGAGACTATGGTTGGTTTCTTCTCATCACAATTCTCAGACTAGTCTAAGTGAAAAGAATTAAAGTGAGGGGTGGCTGAGATAGCTTGTCTTACTGGCTCGGTAACTTGAAACGCCAGAAAATATATCGATTCAGCTCCACCCAGGCCAAAAGTGACCACGGTTCACGATTCACGATTCAGCTTCATTCTTAGTAGGCTAGAAATGCAGGCCAAACGTGGTCACTCTTCACTTCCAAGTTAATACGTGCAATCCATTTGAGTTAGTGATTGTTAATTATTGAAACGTGGTAATACAATCTTGCATAGATATTAATCCATGTTCATCATTTTAATGTGGCAATCACATTTTCTTACAATAATTTTTTAATAGGATTAGGTAAATGTGAAAAAGTAAACATGTTAACGCATGCATTCATAAATGCAAAGAAGTTATGAACAGTAAATCTTATTCATTGATTTGGGAGGTCAACTAAGAATATACCAGCATCTTCAATTGTTGACCATAAGATGAATATTTAAGATTAAAAGATCATTAAATGTGCCCATTGTCAATAGGTATACGCCTTTCACGTAACTAGAAGTATAAGTCTCAAGACCTTATAAATCTTTAAATCTAAATAATTTGTTTTTTTACAAATTTAACCTCTTTTATATTATATATTTTTAATGTAATAAGATGTAATACAACCAAACATTATTGAAATACAATCATTCTTTAAATCTAAATAATTTGTTTTTTTTACAAATTTAACATCTTCTATTTTCGACTGGTGACTGGTAATGCTAGCACAGAAAGCGGTCACCTTAATACCTTAATATTTTAACGCGGCCACCTTAATACCTTAATATTTTTTAATCAGGTAGACGTGGCAATAAGTTAGTGAACACAATAATTTTTATAAAACGTATTAAAAACTAAAAACCTATTAAATGTGCCCATTATAAATAGATGTACCCTTTCAAGATAATTATATAATATTTGTATGCAATGCAACCAAACATTATTGAAATACAATAAAATGATGCAATGCAACCAAACATTATTGAAATACAATAAGATGTATTGGGTGAAGGTATAACATGATTTTTTTATTTATCTTTAATGTTATTGAAATACAATAAGATGTATTAGGTGAAGATATAGCATTTATATATTAAATTATCTTTAACATTATCGAAATACAATAACATATAATAGATGAAGGTATAGCATGATTCTTTTTATATATTAAATTATCTTTAACATTATTAAAATACAATAAGATGTATTAGGGGTATTAGGTGAAGGTATAGCATGATTGTTTTTATATATTAAATTATCTTTATTATAGGTATAATATAATATTATGTATTTTTAATATGTTAAATTATTTTAGACTTCAACATGTTAAGTTTGTATGTATTTTCACATGTTTTAAAAATATAATATTTATTTTTATAAAAATGTATTTTTTTTTAAGTGTTTATTAAGTTTTTCATAAAAAATATAGTTATTAAAATGAGAGGAAAAATTGAAAATATATGTTAAGTTATTGCAAAGGCAGGACGTCGAGGTGATTTAGGGTTTGAAATTTGCGGCCACAACAGAGAGCAGCATGAGCAGTAAGGGGGGGGCAAGGGGACACCCTCATACAAACAAGTAGTGGTGGACAGAGGAAAATGGCCAAGAAGCGGAGTTTTCAAGACACCAGTGATAGGAACCTCGGGATCAGAACCAAGGAAGCAACAAGAAAGAAGTCGGGACAAAAATGAGACCATGGAGGAAGTCGCTAAGGAGACTCAGAATGAAAAACACGAGACCAGGAAGGTTAACGGAACGAAAGAGCGCAACCCCTGCAAACCCAAAACAACATTGATACCCAAGGTGGTACTGGAAGACCCACAAATGCAACTCTACAGGGATCAAATGAAGATGCATGCGCTCATATGCAAATTCTTGGGGTTATGGCCCACAGAAAGAACTATGCGCAACTGGATTAAATACCATTGGAAGCCAAATGGAGAAGTGGAACTCCACCTAGGCTCGAAGGGTTTCTTCATAGCAGTCTTTGTTAACCTGGAGGACATGGACAGAGTCTTTGAGGGAGGTCCATACTTCCACACCTCAGTGGGACTCTACATGCAACCCTGGAAATAAAAATTTTCCCCAGAGAAAGAAATGTTCAAAAAGGTACCAGTATGGTTGAGACTCTATTCCCTACCCCTAGACTATTGGCTTCCCTCTACCTTTGAAGCAATAGGCAACAAATTGGGGAAATATGTGAAGAACACATAAGCCACCCTAAAAGGAAGATACACATCATATGCAAGAATCTGTATAGAGATGGACATTCCGGGAGCACTCCCAGAGGCCATAAGTTTGGAATTCAGGGATGAGGAATGGATCCAAAACATAGATTATGAACATATCCCCTTTAGATGCCGACAATGCCATGAACATGGACACTTGATCAGAGAGTGCCCTCTAAACAAAAGGTAGGAAGCGATAAATCCCAAAACACAGCAAGACGAGGAAGGGTTTATAACCCCGAACCCTAGGAACCAAGAAAATAAAAAGAATTTAAAAACCTCGGTAGGAAATACCCAGGAGACCCAGAACACGATGGAAGGAAGGGACCAAACAAACAAAGGGACAGCAGAAGAAAAGGACTCGGCAAAAGTTCTAGAAGTCAAGGACCAAGCAACAAAAGAGCCCATGCAACAGCCAAACATTACAACAACTCAGGGGAGTTGAGCAACCCCGATGGACGGAGAAACAAAAGAGGACAACACTGCCATGCAAGATGCAGAGGGGGATGCAGAGATGACCCTGAGTGAATTCAGTACAGAAGACCTCGATCCCAGAGACTTGGTGGAAAGGGAAGGGATAGACCTTCTGCACATATTAGAACAATGGAAAAGGCAGGGAGTCGACAGCATACCAACAGAGCAACTCAGCCGCATCCAATACATGTTCCTCCTACAGGAGGAAGCCAAAGCCAGAGGAAAAAAACACACTCACGGGGAGATAGAACACCTAGAAGTGAAAGCTGGTGAGGGACAATCCCAGCCATCACCCAAACAGACAAGAAGGAAAAAAAGGTAGGAAATCAAACAACGTCACACTATAGGAGCTGGGGGCGCTACTGATAAACTCGGGTAAGATCAAGAAACTCTTTCCCCACTCTCCCCCACATGTTTAAAAATGAAGGTTATAACTTGGAATATAAGAGGCCTCAACAACCCAAGAAAAAAAAGAATCCTTAGGAATAAACTAAAGCAGGAGCAACCAGATCTTTGTTTTCTTCAAGAGACGAAATGTACTACAGACAAAATGGAGGCAATCAGTAAAAAACATTGGCGCAACTACAAGATGGTAGCCATCGAAGACCACCAAAGGTTAGGCAACATACTCAATCTGTGGAACCCACAAATCCTAAATTTATTAGCAGCCAAGGCAACCAGGTACACCCTAACGGTACGCATGCAAATGATAGGAAATACTGAAGAGATTCTATGCACAAACGTGTATGGGCCCCACGGGCCAGAGGAAAAGAAAGGAATGATTCGAGACCTAGAAGATATAAAAGGCAGAGCCACCAACCTCCACTGGTTACTGGCAGGGACTTCAACATTATCAGTTCCCTTGCGAAAAAGAAGGGTGGTACGAGAAGATTGGATCGGGATGCGGAGAAGTTTTCAAAATTTATAGACAAAGCAGAGATGGTAGACCTCCAAACCAAGAATGGATAGTTCACCTGAAACAATAAACGGATGAACCAGTTCCACGTAGCTACAAGACTTGACTGATTCCTTGTATCGGAGTCAATCATCATGCAGGGGCTAACCTTAGACTGCAACATCCTCCCCTGGGGTGGATCTGATCACTGGACAGTACAACTAGAGGCCGGCTTCCAAACAACACCTAAGAACAGACCCTTCAGATTCAAAAAATTCTAGATCAATCACCCGACCTTCAAGGAAAAAATCAAACAATGGTGGAGGGAGGAATAACCGGAGCAAGGGAATAGAATGTTCAAACTACACAAGAAACTTAAATACATCAGAAAAAAACTGAAGGATTAGAACAAACCTATTACCACGGAAGAAGTTGATCAAGCCCTCCAGGAAATGCCCAGTTGGAAAGCACCAGGTCCATATGGATTCACTATGGAGTTCTTCAAAGCCTACTGGGAAATTGTCAAATGGGACATCTATAAGGTAGTATAGGACTCTAGAAGTTCTGCCTCCATCCTTAAAGCACTAAACGCAACCATGATCACCCTAATCCCTAAAGAAAATGAAGCCAAAACCCCAGACTGGTATAGACCCATAGCACTCTGTAACGTAATCTACAAAATTATCTCCAAAGTCATAGAAAATAGATTGAAATCCCTCCTACCTTCACTGATCTCGCAAAAACAGGCAGACTTTGTGGAGGGTAGACAAATAATGGACAATATCATCCAGG
The DNA here is from genome assembly GCA_009831015.1 of Picea engelmannii. Classification (NCBI taxonomy): domain Eukaryota; kingdom Viridiplantae; phylum Streptophyta; class Pinopsida; order Pinales; family Pinaceae; genus Picea; species Picea engelmannii. The sequence goes on from ML816941.1 coordinate 47,343, forward strand.
CCCACGAAATCATCCACACCTTAAAACTTCAGAAGAGGGGCGGGATGTTAATACAATTGGACCTAGCAAAAGCCTATGATAAAATTAGCTGGCATCATATGATCAAGACTTTGGAAGCCTTTGGTTTCACCCAGTACTGGATCAGTTGGATTGTCAGCCTAGAATCCACAACAAGCTACTCGCTACTAATCAATGCAGCCCCGGCCAAACTTTTCTGGCCCACGAGAGGGATCAGACAAGGCGACCCGTTGTCCCCATTCCTATTCATTCTAATGATGGAAGGCCTCTGCAGGAGCATAAAGAGTGCAACAACAAATGGAGAAATAACATGGCTCAAACCCTTCGAAAATTGCCCTACCTCAACCCACTAATAGTTTGTAGATGATACACTCCTCCACGACATACCCACGGTCAAAGAAGCCAAAGCCTACAAACTCATTCTAGAAGATTTTGGTGAATTCTCGGGCGCTGAGATCAACCACTCCAAGTCGATGATCTTTTTCTTTAATACCAACCCAGCTATCCAAAGGAATTTGACCAACATTCTAGGCTTTGAACGGAAAACACTCCCAACCAAGTATTTGGGGGTTCCTTTGATAGACAAAGTATATAAGTTGTCAACTTGAGAAGGAGTAATTAACAGGTTACAGGAGCGGGTAAAAAATTGGACGTATAGGTCCCTTAATCTAGCTGGCAGACTGATCCTAACTAAGACTGTCTTACAATCTATTCCAACCTATATGATGTTAGTCTTCCCCACCCCACAGGGGATCCTACAGAAAATCAGATCCATCCATAGGGACTTCCTGTGGCGAGGTGCGAAAACAAAGAAAAAATGGGCCCTGGTGGCCTGGGAGAAAGTCTGTAGGACAAAAATCAATGGAGGCCTAGGGCTGCAAGATCCACAAATGACCAACAATGCATATGGGGTGAAAATATGGTGGCGTTGGGTCAAAGAAACTACAACACCTTGGGTAAACCTATGGAAGGAAAAGTACACACCGGACACCCGTGACCAGGACAGAATCCGCCTTGGAGGAACCAAGGAAGGCTCAGCCATATGGAACCTAGCATGGTGCAACAAAGCATGGATTCACACACATGGGTTTTGGGAAATCAGGAATGGCATAACAGCCAGATTCTTGGAGGACGCTTGGCAACAGGAACCAAGGATGGAAAACCCGGACAAAGGAATACTCCAACAGGTCTAGAAGGGAAGATCAAGGAAACAATAACCTCCATGATACGCAAGACGGTGATGAGAAACAACTGTCAAGAGGGTGGTGCACAACCCACGGACCAGGAGTCTAGAGTCCTAGAGGTTTTCCAAGTAACCGGTTGGCACAACCCCAATCCAAACAGACAACAGCTGCAACTCCAAGGAGGTGAGGGCAACCGGAAACTGCCACCTCCAGGCTCTCTTAAGTTGAATTTTTATGGGGTGGAAAAAGGCAACCCAGGAAGAACAGGTCTGGGAGGAGTAATCAGGGACAGTAAAGGGAACATCATACGACTATACACAGGGAGCCTCAGAAATTCTACCGATAACGCCGCAGAATTCGAGGCCCTGGAAATAGGTCTAGAGATTCTCAACCGGGAGGGGATAGCGAATGCCATAGTGGAAGGAGACTCTACGCTAATCATCAACATAGTGAGAAAACTCCAAAACTGTACCTGAATAGGAAAGATCCAGAGGCACTAGCGATTCGCCTACATACTGAACAAAATCCAGGAGCACTTGCGGACAGGGATCAATGTGGATTTGCGTTGGGTGAGGAGGTCAGAAAATGGATTGGCGAATAGAATAGAAAATGAGGGGGTCGAGAAAGAAGGTTCAGAACTGAACACAATCTGGAGCAACATCCCACAAGGTCGATTCCGAGCAGACTGCACCCAACTTGTGGAAAAAGACTGGGATAGCAGGAGTAGTACGGGAGATTCCAACAAGAATGGAGGCATAGCAGCCACCGTAGGACATGTAGGTCCCAGACAGAATCTGATGGCCCACCAATCAAATAAGGTTGCAAATTCAAATGAAGATCATACATCAAGTGAAGGTATGAAACCACAGCCCCATCAATAAAAAGAAGTACAGAAGCTACTGTTTAGAAAGAAGAAGAGATAAATCGCATGCGGCAAAGGACGATGGACGACAGTTCTCACCAAGGCCAAGTAGGAACACACCTCACCTAAGTACCGAAATGGAACCGGAAAAGGGATAGTGTACAATGAGTAGGACAGAGCATTGGAGCAGAGATAACGGTAGGGTCATCAAATGCACACGCTCTAGAACAGAGTCTTCTGACTGGAAGGACCACATTGATGAGCAGATCATGATTGCAAGGATGGGATCACAATCGGTTTGGTTCCATAAAGGCCGGGACACCAGAACATATCACAGAACGAGGCATCGCAATTACAGAGGCCACCTTACTTATCAAAAGGAGGTGCGGCGAAACAGGGAAAGAACCCAACGTAAGAACCACCACCTTCAAGTCAAGATGGTACGCATGAAGAAAACCATCAGCAAGAGAGGCCCCCATGGAAAGGAACCTCCACAAAGCACCCGTTGGATGACAAGAATTGAACAGGTAGCCAAGGACACAAGGAACACTTTCCTCATGAAGGCAGACAACAAGGGGAAGATGATCATTAAAATATGGGAGGGCAAAATTAACAACGACCACAGGGGCAAAGCCTGGTCAACACTAACCCAGGAAGCAGGGAGGATACGGGACCCCGAAACTACACAATCAAGGATAACCCTCCACCACAGGACGATGGAGGAATATTGGAGAACCAAAATGCTGATAGGTGAGATGTGTGCGAACATGGGGGAGACCAACAAGACGAAAACCAAAGAGAAGAAGAAATATAGGACAGGAATTCTCAACCGCCTTAGCAACCTGGAGATGGGGATAAAAAGGCTGGTGGAGGACTAGAAAAGACAACAGGAGAAATTGGAGCGGATGGCAGGAAAATTTCATCTCTATTTATGCTACGTCCGCTAGATAGATATCACTCCAACCGACAATAATGGAACCCCATCTTGCATTAGAAAGCTACGTCTAGTGGAACAGAGGGAGGAGGACGTGGCACATCAGAAAGGGGACGCAGAGCACCCCATCAACCTAGACTAGCGAAGGACCTGCCCAGACCTTGTCTCTCAGAGTAGGAGCTCACCCCACTATGTTCAGACTTTTCTTGATTTCTTTTGATGAAGTTTTTTGAGACTGGATTATGGTAGCCTGGGTTGGTTTCTCGTTGTGGCGACCCAGGCACTTTTTGTTTATTTTCATATAATGCACTCCAAGGACCCCATATCTAGTTTCTGTTAAGGAAGATCATGGGAATCCTTGCATTAGTTTTGTACTATAACCTTACAAAGCAATATAGATTCACACACTCATTTACCAAAAAAAAAAAAAAGAGGAAAATTTTAAAGGGCTAAATTCATCTATACCCTAATTTTTAATGATTTTTCTCAAAAAAATTTACAAAGATTTTTTTTTATAATAAAATTATTTTACAAATATCATCAATATAAAATCCTTAAAATTTTGAATATTTTTGTAAATTGTAGTCAACATTTTACACTTTGCATATTAAAGACTAGTAAGATTCCTCAAGATTTTTACATTTTAATATAAATTTTCATTCTTAAAATTTTCCCTAGTCACCACTGAATCAAAAAGTAGTGTTGCCAAAATCACCCTTTTTATTTCAAGGTTAAAATTACAGCCTATTTCACCCGGATGGGGTGATAGTGCCCAACACCTGGCGCGTAGAGGCGGCAAGGGGAGGCCAGCGGAGCACGGATCCATGTGCTTGGCTCGTGCCCACTGCAGCCATCACCCCCGAGCATTAATACACATTCAACGTCGATGGGAGGGGCATTAAACCAAGCTCCCTCGACCACCATTACTAAGAGTGCAATGCAACATCCCTTTTGTGTTATCGTTCGGCTCTTTGGTTTTGATTCTGGTTCTGTGGTTCTTTTCATGATCCTTCGGCTGCTCCCCACCTTCAACCTTGGCTCTGAAGACTTCCTGCAGACACCGAGCCTCACCATGCCGCGACAACGAATGCGCCCGCGCAGGGGTTTTCCCTGGCACCCTCGGCGCCCCCGCACTTCCTCCTCGCCCTCTGGTTCTTCTACCCACGCCTTTGACTGTCTGGCCATCATAGATACCATCTTGACCCCGCCATGGCGACATCCCTCCGTCAGGAATTCCTCTCCTCCCCCGGCGTCGGGCGGGGCCTCAACGAATTCACCCCATGAAAGGCATGGCCATGGTCGACCCCGCAGCAAATTGAAGACGCCCTTCCCCAATCTACTGCGTGAAAGCTCCACCATTCTGCATGATTTAGTCTTTGAGCTCCGAGAAGTAGTGAACGACCTCCAGTTCTGTGTTCAACAAATGGAGGGAAGGCTGTCTGTCCTTCTTCAGCTTCTCGCCAATCCCCCTGAAGCCTCCCCTAAGGATTCCAGTGACGCACCTCTCACTACAAGTGACAACGTGAGCAGCCATCAGCAAGACACTACCGAGGGGAGCCCGCAGTCTGATCGAAAGGCATGCGAACCAGCACCCATGTACACTCTCGAAAGAAAGCAGACCTTGGCAAGCAAAGAAAGAGTTGACAAAGATGTTGTTCCGGTGGTAGCAGCGAAGGTGATAGGCACCAGTCTCCAGGAGCACATCTCGACGACAAGTGTTAGGATGGCAGCTTACGAGGACAAGGGCACCAACGCCACGGACATGCAGTGGACGACTAGCGGGACACCCGTCATCGAGGAGCCCTGGCCAGGTCTCTTGCCAGAGTATGTGCCAGATTATACAAAACTTGTTCCATACTTTAGCTCTAGTGGCTCTCATGGTAGTTAAACTATCTGGTTTCTCTAGGACTGTTAGAAAATTTTGCTACTTGCATTATACGGTTGGTTGAACTAGTTTCTCCTTCTGGAGCAGTTCAGTAATTACAACCGAATAACTCAGTCTATGTACTCTTGATTTTGGCTCTCAGAAGGTCTTTTATATTTAATACAAAATACTTACTTACAAAAAAAAAAAAATTACAGCCTATTTGAAGCTATGGCCATTACAACTAGTATCATTTCCAACCAAAACCTTAAAATCAATCCTAGAATAGAAAAGTGATGCTCCACACAAAAGCATTTTTTTATCAGGTTAAAATAACAATTATGACAAAAAGCTTATAAACAACCCTTGTATTAAAAAAAAAAACTAAAAAAATGATATAATAATAATAATCACCCTCCTTTACAAGAAAAAAAAAATTAAAAACATAATCAAAACAACTAACCCACTCTACTTGTCCCTTTGTTGCTCCTACCCCTTGAATGGGTAGTGGGTTAAAACTTGCCATGCATTTAAGGGGTGGTAGGGATGTGCTCCTCCCTCCACCACTCTCACCCCTTGAACATGCACAAGAAACAGAGCTAGGTGTAGGGTGGGTTAGGCCAAAGGTAATGGGGGATTAAGGAGGGAATACTTTAGTTTTCTCTTCTAAAAAAAAGGGGGTGATTTTCGGAGCGACAACTTTTTATTCGGGGTAAAAATCATTATTGAATGCGACTTCTAAAAAAATGAGAACTTTAGAGCTCTCATCAAGTTGGTAACTACATTGGGAATGGAGAGGATTAATATATGCTCAATTGCAAGTATAGAAAAAGACAAATTTAGAAACTCAAAAAAATAAAATAGGTTGCATTAACACTTTCAACTTATAATAAGGTCAATCCAGAAAGTTGGGCAACACATTCTGGTTGGGTATTTTTAAGCACTCAATTGAACTAGTAAGAGTTGAATCAAGTGCTTAAATAAGATCTCAATAGAGGGATTCTGACAAATGTGGTGAACCCTTTATCAAGGTTCCATATTGGGTTAAGAAAACTCTTAATTGAGCTCCCATTTGTTTAATAAAAGCAGTGAACAAAGTTGTGAACCAACGTTTTTTTGTCATTTCTCCAACTGCAAATAGTACAACCCTTAATTGAGAATTCTAGTAACCTAATGAATGGCATCCACTACCTTTAGACTTCGATCATGGCATTTAACCCAAGAGGTTATTTTTTTTAAATAATTATAATTTAACTATAATAATTTATTAAGATTTTATTTACTCACAATAATTATGGTGCTGGAATTTTAATTTTTTGTTAATTTTTTTGTGGTTTAAATTTTAAGTTGTTTTTTCAATTATATCAACCATTTTGTTTAATTTTATTGGTGGGTACATGTTATGCTACTAGAATTTTATTTTTTTGTTTCAATTATATTTAACATTAGCGTCATTTTTTTCCAAAAGTGTGTTGACAAGTATAAATGCTATTAAAAAAAATTCGATCCTCCAATAAAATAGAGAATTGAAAATTATTGACCAATTCATGGTTCAAAAATAGCATGGTCAAACACTATACAAATCACATTTTATTGAAAAAATACATAATCAAAACTTGAAGGCGAACTATCCAATTACTAACACGACCACATTATTGAAAATGGTTGATATATGTCGATCGACGCCATTTTTCACCCTTCAAAAACTAATGACGTCGATCAACATATATCAACCACATTTAATAATGTGGTTGTGCTAGTTGATGGCCAACATGCGTGGGGAGGATTAGTAGACCATGGTTGACTACGATTGACCATGGTCAACTATGGTTGACTATGGTTAAGTATGGATAAGTTATGTTTGATGATGGTTTATTATGGTCGACATATGGTTGATTCTGGGTGACCATGGTTGAATATGGTTGACCATGGTTGTCCATGTTTAACTATAGTTGATCATGATAGACTATGGTTGACCATGTCAACTTTCGTTAACCATGGTCAAGTATAGTTGACTATGATAGACTATAGTTGAATATGTTTGACTATAGTTGTCTATGGTTAACTATGGTTGACCATTATTGACAATGGTTCACCATGGTTGAGTATGGTTAACTACATGTTGACCCTATTGACCATGTTGAGAATGGTGAGCAAGGTTGTCTAAGGTTTACCATGGTTGACTATGTTTCACTCTAGTTGACTATGGTTGAATATGGTCAACATATGGTTGATTTGGATTTACTACGGTTGACATGTGGATGACTATGGGTTCATATGGTTGACCATGTTGACTATAGTTGAACGTGTTTAACCACATTTGACCATGTAGACTATATATGACCATGTTTGACCATGGTTGCCTATGGTTACCCATGGCGATAGTTGACTATGGTACATACCATGGTTGAAAACATTTGGAAATGTTGACCATGTTGTGCATGTTGACCATGGTTAACTATGGCTGCCCATGGTTTCCTATGGTTGACCATGGTTGGCTATGGCTTACAAAGGTAGACCATGGTTAATTATGGAAGACCATGTCGACCATAGGTGACTATGGTTGACTATGTATGACCATGGTTGACCACAATTAGTTATGGTTGACCAAATTTGACCATGTTGACTATGGTCGACCATGATTGACCATGTTGATAATGTATGAAAGGCTATAGTGTTATAGAAGTTTGTGCCACACTCCATGCATCTTGATTTGATGGCCTTCCATTTCCCTCTGCAGAGTCAAGTTCCCCTTTTTTCATTTCATAGTAAAAAATTCAAAGTTTTGTACATATACGTGGGCCACAATTAGACAACTTGCATATACGCAAGTTGCTCAATTACAACCCACGTACATCAGGTTTTGTGCTGAAAAATTAAAAAAATATGTCAGGTTTCCATGCCATGTCATGAGATCCATGATCCTTGACATTCCATATAATAGAAACACTCTGACTCGACCCTCCAAATCCATTTGGAGGCTATAAATTGAGCCATATGCAAGCCTTGAATATACATATTGTTGGATCATGTTGTCATTGATGCCAATGGTTTGATTGATTGATGTCATTTATTGATGTCAAGTGATTGATTAATGTTAAAGGATTGATTGATTAATGATTGATGTAATATAATATGTATTGTCCTTGATGAGAATGCATAGATGAAGATGGATCAATGAGTTGTCATTGATACATGATGAAGATGGATCGATGTGGTTCCATTGATATATGATGCATTGTTGGAAAAATGTATAGAT
>ML816941.1:77200-93363 GCA_009831015.1 Picea engelmannii
ACTAAGGCGGAGCTCCTCGGGGTTTGGACCTCACTCTTCTTGGCTAGTCGCTACACTGATGATTTGCATCTCCTCGGAGACTCCAAGATCATCATAGATTGGCTGAATGGAATGGCTGATCTCCGAGTGGCAGCCCTTAATTGTTGGAAGGCACGGATCAAAGACTTTACTCTTCTTTTCAGGAATCTCACCTTCCTCCATATTTTTCGTGATGAAAACAAAGAGGCTGACACCCTCTCAAAAAAAGCTTTGCACCTCCCTCCACTTCAAATTTACTTCACATTTTGGGAGGATGGACACGAAGGCAGCACTTATAAGATTAAAATTTGAGTAGATCCCTTTCAGCATTTTCAGAACATAGACAAATTGCCATGTTAACTCGGTGATTTTGACTGTTGCGGATTGGTTGAACCATTGCTAGCTTTGATCCATGTATTTCGTGCTTTCGCCTAGATTTGTTGTTGTATAGGATTCCAACTTAATGATTTGTTGTTGTAGCTGTATTTTGATTGGCTGTGGTAGTTGTATTTTGACTCGCTGCTGTAAACTTTTATATTCTTTTTGAATATAAGGAGCAATTTTTTCTCGTGGAAAAAAAAACATGCAATAGGAAAAAGAAATGGTGAACCAAGTAATTCAAGACATGGAAATTTTGTAAAGTCGGACACATACCCAATGAACGCAACAATGGAAGAAGCTGAGTCATCAGGCTTTATGTTAAGTTTTATGTTATATAAAATCAATAAAATCTAAAGTTTATTTTGTAAAATATATACCATGAAGTAATTTCTTTTTTGTTAATAAAAAATTTCCAAATTATAATTAAAAAATAACACATTAATTACTTAAATCATTTGAAAATTTATTATATCCACTTATTCAAAATAATTTATTTTATTTATTATAAAATTATCTACTTAAAAATTAGTATTCTAATAAAACCAATCTTAAAAATTCTAATGTGCGTTTATCTTTAGAACGATTTTTATCCAAAGACCATATTGACTTTACATTAAATTATTTTACTTAGCTAAGTGGAAATCGATCACATTAACATAATACTCATAAAAAACACTTATCAATTATTCTCGAGATTTTGTCTTCGGATTCACCTCAGCAATCTTCGATGAATTGATACTTTAGAGTAGAGTCAAATTTGCAAACATGCGGTGGACGATGAAATTCAAAATAAGAAATTCAATATAAAGTTATAAAATTGATATTGATGATTAATATAATTAAAAAAATAATAATATTAATAATGAATATAAAGTAAAAAATTATAAATAAAATAAAATTCATGTATTGCTTTTATGGTAAGAACAAAATTTATATTATAAAATTAAAAGATTGAAGAACTATTTTACTTCAATAACATTATTACAGATTAAATGCACAATTTCTAAAACAAGCTCAATTAAAGTTTTGTTTTATCTGTGAGGAATTAAGAAAGTCTAATTTGTGATCGACCATTAAATCACGTTAGACTCCAGATCAATTAGACTAATCTTAAAAAATTAAAAACAAAATCTATTAAATAAACAAATGTATGAAAACAAAAATCTATATAAATAAATTAAATTCATCTTAACAATCCTCAGTAAAAGGTAACCTTATTTTACCTCGACAATCCGACACGCTACTAAGAGGAAAATTTCATATCGAGAAAGTAGCATGTAAACATGACTAAACAATAGTAATTAGAAATCAATCGGAACTTTCAAATGACTGGGCCAAATATAAACTGCCCTGTTATTATTTTTAATTAAAAAAATTAAATTATTGAAGTTACATTAAAGTAAATTTTTTGTTATTATTTTAAACTTAAATAATTAAATGATTATGAAAAACTGGTTATCTTTTTTTAAGCAAAATTAAATTTAATTACCATTTTATTATATATATGTTTTTAATAAATTTATTGTTAATAATAAATTATATATAATTTATTAATAATTATTAAAAAAATTATTTTATTTAATGAGTGGATAATTGAATTGAATTATGATAAGGTTTTCATTATATTTAATTAAATAACCTTAATGTATTTGTGTATTTGTGTTGATAACTAAATTAGGATAAGTTTTTCCATTGTATTAATCAAAAACTTTAACCTTACCTATCCCAATGAAAATATCAACATAACTTAAAATAGCAAAGCATTTATCGTTCATAAATCTTTGAATTCTGGATGATTTCACTTTTGATTGTACTTTCTTTTTGTTAATGTTGTTGTTACTAATATTTTCACTAGCTTCTTCATCTGCAAGTTCACCCACTATGTAAATCATAACCTTGTTACAAGCTTCCAACCAACTCAAGGAAGCCACTCAATCATAATTTTATCAAACCCCTCAAGTTTCCAACACTTATAGCCACCCAAATATTGGATAGCAACAAGCGAAGCTTCGAGGATAAAATGCCTTTTTAAGGGTAGAATAATTTTTATCATTGATAATTCATGCTAAAAGGGTAAGCACTTATCTAATTAGGGTGTGTCTCTCAATTGAGGTCAAATCATCTTTAGTGTTAGTGCAACATCATCTCATGGTAGGACTCTTTGATCTTTAGATATTAATCACTTGGCATATAGTTGTTGACACACGTGAGTTCCAACTTGATAGACTATTTCCTAGGACTTTATCATCAATATAAGTGTTGGTAAATCCAAATAATTTTCATTTTTTTTATTTTGCATCGGATACAGTTGCAAAGATTTTATGGTAGAAGAATAGACAAAATTTGGAACAATCTATGGCATTCATTAGGAAAACCATGAGGAGAGCTAAATTAGATTACTCAATCATGGAGAAGCTGTAGAAATTTCAATACAATTAATGTATTTCCTGCGATTCTCCTGATCTAACAATTATATGCCACTATTAAATATAGAATCGCTTCTACTAATATTCTTGCGGAAATTTAAACCACGATCACAAAGTGAAATATCAAGAACACATAACACAAAAGTTTTTCTAGGAAAGCGTAAAGATAAAAACCCCACTATCATATATTATGTATATCATGGATCATGAAACAATCTCATACAAAACTCTAATCCAAGAGCTCTCAGTACAATACAATCGTCTCACATTGTCATACGAAAATTCAGCAAATACAGGTGCCAATTCTCTGTGTCCAGACAACCTACCTCCTCTGCACAATCTCTGCAATTAGAATTCTCACAATGTGAATTCAATTTCCTAGTTTGCACATGCTCATGAGCATATCCATTGCATGTGTGATTGCATGAGTGCACTTCACTCAAATCACAATCGATAGCCGAACTGTCCCTTCCACCTGTTATCTCAATTGGGTCTCCACTGGATCTGACATGCATGTAGTTAACCGTGGTGAATCTTCAGTTGCATGTGAGTTCAATGATTTGAATTAATTAATAATTAATTCATTGAACTCTCACTAGTGTAAGTTCAGTTACAACTAGTACAACTGGGCTTGACTCACTTAACTGAGTTAAACTACTTCACAACTCTCATAACTACACTTATAGCTTTGTTACAACTTCAAGTCACCTCCATGTCTTACCAGTCAACCTTTGAACTCAAATTTCCCATAGTTAACTGATTTGTCATTTCAGTTAATTATTTCAAGTAATTATGAGATAATAGATTAATATTTATTGTCCAATTTATTTAAGGGAAAAGTAAATTAGACACATATTTCTTGTTGACTTTTCAACACTCCCTCTCAATAAGAAAGGGATTATCCTTCACCCCAATCCTGTCTCTATGATATTCAAATTTGCTCCTGGTGAGCGCCTTCGTCAGAATGTCTGCATCCTGATATTTCGTAGGAATGTATTGAAGCAACATGATCTTCCACTGCACACAATCTCTGAGATGATGATACCGAATATATATATGCGTAGATCTATCATGAAACAAAAGATTAATCGAGAGTTTAATGCAACTCTGATTATCACAATGAATCACTGTCGTATCTAAATGAGAACCAAACAAACCAACCAAGATCATTCTCATCCAGATAGCCTCACATGCAGCTTGACTCGTTTCCATGTATTTTGTTTCCACTGAACTAAGTTCCACGGATCTCTGTTTCCTGCTATACCAAGAAACAGTTGTAGATCTGATACTAAAGATCCCCCCCCGATGTGCTCTTTTTGTCCATTGGGCTACCCGCCCAATCTGCATCTGTGAAGCCATGAAACTTCGCCTCATTCCTCTGTCTGTACCATAATCCATACTCATATGTGCCCTTCAGATATCTCAGGACATGCTTACCCGCCTTCCAAAAGAGTTTGGTAGGATTAACCATCACTTGACTTAGCTGGTTAACCGCATAGCAAATGTCTTGTCTCATGTTCACTAAATACATTAACGAACCTACTAACTGTCGATAAACAATAGCATCCACTACCTCTCCAGAAGTAGCATCCTCTTTCCTCCAGTTTCTTGGAAGAGGAGTATCCATGGGTTTGCAGCTCTCCATGTGAAACTTACCCAGTATCTCCCTTGCATACTTTCCTTAAGACACAAAAATTTCACCATCTCGCTGCCATATTTCCAATCCAAGGAAATAATGAAGAAGGCCCAAATCCTTCGTCTCGAACTCCTTTGCAAGGTCATTCTTGCATGAGTGTATCAACTGTTCATCACCAGTTAGTATTAAATCATCAACATAAAGAAAAATGATTAAAAGCTTACCCTCCACCAAAATTTGGTATAGGTTTGCATCCGCTTCACTTTTGGTGAAGCCCAATCCGGTGAAATAGTTGTCTATCCGAGTGTACCAAGCACGGGGTGCTTGCTTCATCCCATATAGTGCTCTCTTGAGTCTGCACACATGAGACTCGTTGTTAAAGGTCTCAAAACCTTCTGGTTGTTCAATGTACACTTCTTCCTCAATGATCCCATTGAGAAATACAGTTTTTACATCCATCTGATGAATGCACCAACCCATCTGCGCTGAGAGTGCAAGGATGGATCTTATGGAAGAGTACCTTGTGACAGGTGCAAAGGTCTCATCATAATCTATCCCCTCGATCTGTGAGAAGCCTCGGGCCACAAACCTAGCCTTGTATTTCTCCACATTTCCATCAGCAACTTACTTTACCTTGTAGATCCATCTCGAACCTACCACTGATTTGTCAAATGGTCTTGGGACAATTTCCCATGCACTGTTTTTTACAATGGAGTCATACTCCTCTACCATAGCATCAACCCAAGTGGATCCTGCACTGCTTCCTGAAAGAAAGATGGTTCAGTCACAATAAATTTTCTCATGAGAGTCATGTATCCATCAAATCAATCAAGAGATTTTCTCTGTCTACGCTGTGAAGTAGGGGCTCCTACATTCTGTGCAGCATCTAGTCTCAATCTATCAGCTTTCGTGGTGCGCTTTCTGCCATTTCTAATGGACGGCTTTGCTTGAGTGGTTTCCTCCACTCCATGAACCTCCTCATGTGGCTGATCCACATCTTGAGACTCATATTTGGGAACTAGCAGTTCCTCTTCTGCATGCAAGTCTAGCTCCCTCTCAAGCGACAACTGCATGGCTTTCCCCTCATCGAATTTTATATCCCGTCGCATAACAGTCATCTTACTATTCAGAAAATACACACGATAATTATGGGGTGTTTCAGTGAAAGCTTCTTCAGGTGTACTCATGTCAAGTATTCTATGAGGACAATGGTTTTGCACATAAACTGTAGTATTGCATGCTTCTGCCCACAAATGCATTGGTAGGCCCTGATCATGCAACATCACTCGTGTTGCACCCACGATCGTTCTGTTCTTTCTCTCTGCGACCCCATTTTGTTGTGGGTTATGAGGTGCTATGAGTTCTCTTCGAATTCCTTCTCTGTTGCAGAAGTCTTTGAATTCGTTAGAGATGTATTCTCCACCATTATCGCTCCTTAGATCCTTCACTTGCTTCCCTGACTCTTTCTCCACCAATGCTTTAAACTCACAAAACTTTGAGAATGTTTAATCCTTCTTCTGCATGAAGAATATCCAGCATTTACGAGAAAAGTCATCAACAAAAATAATATAATACCTATGTTTTGTTGTTGAAGCAATTGAGAATGGTCCACACACGTCTATGTGAATTCTCTCCAGGATCACCAAAGCATGGTTCTCCTTTTCATGAAAGGTGGAATTTACATACTTCCCCAAGGTGCACCCCTTACACTAATCTAACTAAGCAAGTGTTCCCATTGGAAGTCCAGTAGATATTTGTTGCATGATCTTCAAGACTTCATGATGAAGATGGCCCAATTGCCTGTTCCATAATTCGCCCTCATCCCAGCTCACCAATTTTTCTGCCTTGCCCACCATGGCACCGCAGCCATCTACCTCCAGCATGTAGAGATTCTTAACTCGAATCCCTATCTTCTTGACTTGACCCATTGCTTTATGTGGCAGGAAATATTTTCCATCGCTGAAAACAACGTCATAGCCTCTGTCCTCCAACATTGCGACTGAGACCAAGTTTTTCTTTAGACCTGGAACATGCATACAAATTTTCAATTGAAATGGTTGAATTGACTCCCTCTGAAAGGTAATGGTACCAATATCAGTCATACTATATCGCCAATTGTCTCCCATCTCTATATGCATTCTGAGATCTTTCTCCTCCAAGTCACTAAAAGACTCTTTATCTCTTGTCATGTGGTAGGAAGCGCCACTATCCAAATACCACACCGATCCCGATGCACTTGAATCCATGCATGCAATCAAAGAGAAGTCAAGTTCAAATTGCGAGACAAGAGCCTCACTAGTTGCAGCTCCAATAACCATCTTGTTCTTCCTCTTCTGCGGAGAGTTAGTAGTGAGATGCCCATGTTCGTGACAGTGAAAACACTTCACTTTGGACAAATCCAGCTTCTTGACTTTAGACTCGGATTTTGAATGGAATTTATTCTCTTTCCCTTTCCTTTCCTTGGCAGTCAAAGCACAATACTCTTCATCATCACGCTTTGATGAAGATCCATCTCTGATGTTCCGCCTAAACTCCTCTTGCACTAGATCCAACCATAGTCGTTCCCAATTTGGAAATTTTTCCCTTCTATTGACAGAGTCTTGATAACTGTGCCAACTCTTGGGAAGTCCTAGGAGAGACAAGCTCACAAAATCATCAGCAGCAACTGTTATTCCCACACTTCCAAGCTCATCCTGACATTGGACAAACTTCGTGAGATATTTTGGAATGGAGTCGCCCTTATCCATCTTGATCTTCCTGAGTTTAACTTTGAGCACCAATTTCCTATGGTCGTTGATGTTTTGGAACAGATCCGTCAACACCTTCCACATTGCATGTGGTGTGGCTTTCCCATGGAGACTTGAGACAATATGGTCTCGTACTCCCTCCAAGAAAATCCTCCTCGCCTTTTCCACTTTGTTTTTCCATGCATCAAGATTTGCAGTGTCTATCGCATCCGACTTAGGAACATCTTTGGCAATGTATTCCTTCAAGCCATTGTCTTTGAGTACTGCTTCCATCCTGTCCTTCCAAGCAATGTAGTTTGAGCTTCCCTCCAGTGCATAATCCAACCTCAAGCCATTGAAAGCCATTTCGATCTTGAATCACTGTAGCACCAAGAAATTCCTTCTGCAAATTCGAATTTTAGCCAACCACAAACTCAACTGCTGTAATCCCTCTTTCCCTGGGAGGCTCGCACCTCACCTGTGTCTATCCTAAGGGAAGTTCACACCTCACCTGTGTCTAGCCTGCGAACTCTTGGAGGGAGTTCGCATTGTAATGCACAGTGGGGTGAGGGAGGTTCACACCTCTCCTTTAAGTAGCCGGCGAAAATCTTAAGGAAGTTCGCACCTCTCCTTTGAGTAGGCTGCGAGAATTCTAGCACTCAAAAATGTGCGAAGTTTTCAGTACTAAGGTTCGCACCCTGCCAGAGACGAGACCTGCGAAAATACTATTATTTTCGCACCTCACTTTCGTAGCTCCATGGCTCTGATACCATGTAAAAATTTCAATACAATTAATGTATTTCCTGCGATTCTCCTGATCTAACAATTATATGCCACTGTTAAATACATAATCGCTTCTACTAATATTCTTGCGGAAATTTAAACCATGATCACAAATTGAAATATCAAGAACACATAACACAAAAGTTTTTCCGGGAAAGCGTAAAGCTAAAAACCCCACTATCATATATTATGTATATCATGGATCATGAAACAATCTCATACAAAACTCTAATCCAAGAGCTCTCAGTACAATACAATCATCTCACATTGTCATACAAAAATTCAGCAAATACATGTGCCAATTCTCTATGTCCAGACAACCTGCCTCCTCTGCACAATCTCTGCAATTAGAATTCTCACAATGTGAATTCAATTTCCTAGTTTGCACATGCTCATGAGCATATCCACTGCATGTGTGATTGCATGAGTGCACTTCACTCAAATCACAACTGACAGCCAAACTGTCCCTTCCACCTGTTATCTCGACTGGGTCTCCACTGGATCTGACATGCATGTAGTTAACCATGGTGAATCTTCAGTTGCATGTGAGTTCACTGATTTGAATTAATTAATAATTAATTCACTGAACTCTCACTAGTGTAAGTTCAGTTACAACTAGTACAATTGGGCTTAACTCACTTAATTGAGTTAAACTACTTCACAACTCTCATAACTACACTTATAACTCTATTACAACTTCAAGTCACCTCCATGTCTTACCAGTCAACCTTTGAACTCGAATTTCCCATAGTTAACTGATTTTCCATTTCAGTTAATTATTTCAAGTAATTATGAGATAAAGATTAATATTTATTGTCCAATTTATTTAAGGGAAAAGTAAATTAGACACATGTTTCTTGTTGACTTTTCAATAGAAGCAAGCATATGCATTGGTGCAATATCTAAAACATTTCAGAAGTTATTTTTAGAATTTTTCATGTCTATATTATGTTATAGGTTCCAAAAGAAGATCCTTATGGATAAATGCATCCAAAAATTGCCTCATGAAAAACAATTTTGGATTAAGAAACCCATATGGCTTGATTCTTAGGTGTGTTGACTTTCCAGAAGCCTAGTGATTGATAAGCGAAATGCGGAATGGGTTGTGTGCAACACATTTTGCAACAAAAACAACCACCCATAAAATCTTGAACCCCAGTTACTATTGGCCCACAATATATTCTAATGGCATAAAATTCGCTAGATCTTTCCAACATTGTTAATTCTTCGCAAGAAAATTGAAGTTAGCATCATTGCCTTTGCAACCCATGGTTGTGGAAGCCTCATTTTAGTAATGAGGTTTGGACTTTGTAGGTGAATTTCATCCCATCTCGAGCAATGGATTAAATGGATCATTACAGCTATAAACTATTTTACCATATGGGTCAAGTTGATCTCTACCAAGAAAGCTACAAGTACAATGATCATTGAGTTAAGTTTAGGATGATATCATCACTCAATTTGGAGTTCCATCAAAGATCGCTAAAGATAATTATCAGGATTTCATATCCATATACATGGTAAGTTTTTGTCTTGATTATGAAATTGTACTTTCTCATTTGTCAAATTATTATCCCCGAGGTAATGGATTAGCTAAATCAAGAAACTAGAATTTGTTGAAGATCATAAGAAGATAGTTGGAGAATAACAAAAGGAATTGGTGTTAGATTTGGTAGCTTGGAGGTACTTTTTCATAGGCGGTGCCCAACATGCGGAAGTAATCGAGCACACTTTCTACTTAGTGAAATTAAAATATGTTTTTATAAAGTTGGGTCTTTTAACTTTTAATTGTAAAATTGACTTTATGATGTTATGGGTCACTTTAGTGACTTAAGTGACCTCAACGAATGATTAAGTCATGACCATTGATGTCATGAGGGAAAGATCTAATATTGACCATCAATCTCATTGGAAGACCAAGGGTTAGGGAAGTTACATTTCAAAAATAGATAAAGGCAGATCATGAGGGAGAGAGGGGCGCACACTTTGAGGAGAGCTTGGTGAGGAAGTTGAAGGGTCATTCAAAGAGACCAAGGTAGATTGAGCTCTGAAGTAGAGAGAAGTGACATCAAGGGGAGGGCACACTTCCCTAGAGATTGAGGAGTTTGTATAGCTAGTGGAGGGCACAAATTTCTAGGAGGAAGTTGGCATGCATTCCTAGAAATGCAACAGTCAACATAAATGAGGTCATACTGCATTGTTTGGAGGGTCGTACAATAATATTTAGACATAGAAATTGAGGCAAAGGCTTGGCATGCTTTTTTGGGTGTCTTGCTATGTCAAATAAGTGCTAAAAAGTACAGTTTGAGTGCATAGAAATCAAGGAAAGTTTGTTGTTTGTGAGAAGGAAGCTTGCAGACCTGTTTATCAAAATCTAAGTGCATGTTTTTAGTCTAAGTTGTTGGGATATTTGGTACCCATTTCATGTTTATATGATGAGTTATTTTGTTGCTACTTGTTGTTGTAAACTCTGTGTATTTCTCTATGAGTTCAATAAAGAAATATCCTTAAAGATGCCATATATTTCCTGTGTTTTTATTTAAGGGACATTGCCCAGAATTATTGTGCCAACTATGAATAATTTGTCTACTGTTCAATTATTTTCTGTTGCTGGTTTTTAGTATCAGATATATGACATTAGTATTTTTGTTTATTAAACACAATTTTGTATTGGGTTTTTTTTCTTTACTGTTGAAGATTAATAGGAGGTTGAAATCAATGAATGTTATATTGAGTTTCTGAGCTAATTTCAACATGGTATTAGAGCAAGAGCTTTGAGGTTCAGCAGACAAGAGATTTGACACTTGATTTGTAGTGACTGCAAAGGGGTTTTTCCTGGAAGAAGGGAAGGGGAAATTATTCTTGTCGTGAGGGTTTCCAGAAGAAGGTTTGTGATAGGAGGAAACAAGTGAATATAGTAGCCAACAAGATCAAATGATAGATCTTGGGCTAGGGTCTATTATGTTACAAAGAGGAACCAAATATTTCTCTTGCAAGAAAGAGTAAGGGGAAGAAGAAGTGTAGTGATTGGGCCACCTCACATGATAGGAAGTGCATCTAGCCATATGAGGAGAATGAGGTCAATGTTCCTTAGTGTGTTAGAGATAGACTCAAACATGCATGTTGGTAGTGGGGTTGACACCATGCATGCAGTGAAGGGGGTTGGAACCGTGGATTTCTAGCTAGAGTCGAGAGGTTCTCTGAAGGTGGAAAAGGTGTTGCATGTACCATAGTTTAGGGTCAACTTTCTCTCTATATCAACTCTGGCGGATAATGGGTATGTAGTGATGTTCAAGGATGGACATGTGCTCATACGATCATAGAGAGTGGCCTTGGATGCAGCAGTGAGGCTTGTCATCAGGCAAGGTATGATGTACAGGTTGTTGGGACGGCATGTGTTGGGGTCTAATGGATTTCTTGATTCATATTCTATGTGGGAGAGTGGGCAGGTTGAACATGAGAGAGAGTTGATATCGGGGACTCGGTCCTCTTCTAGGACTCTTAGAGGACTCAGTAGGCATGATTTGACACAGATGGATGCTCAGGAGGGTGTGAATTCTCCTAGGAGCATGTCTTTAGTTCATAGATCAGCATAGGTAGCAGCAAATGTTTTCATTGCAGTGGGAGAAGAGATCTCTAGTTCAAGGGGAGTAGATACAACAATAGATGGGATGATGGATTTGGAGACGGATTTTGGTGGAGGTACCATAAGTACCTCTCTTGTTAAGAGGGAGTGTTAGATTTGGTATCTTGGAGGTACTTCTACATAGGCGGTGCCCAACACGCGGAAGTAACTGAGCACACTTTCTCCTTAGTGACTTTATAATATGTTTTTATAAAGTAACTTTATAAAGTGATTTATAAAGTTGGGTCTTTTAATTTTTAAGTGCAAAAGTGATTTTATGATGTTACGGGTCACTTTAGTGACTTAAGTGACCTCAACGAATGATTAATTTGTGACCTTTGATCTCATGAGGGCAAGATCTAATCTTAACTGTCAATCTCACTAGAAGACCAAGGGTTAGGGCAGTTACATTTCGAAAATAGATAAAGGAAGCTCATGAGGGAGAAAGGGGTGTACACTTTGAGGAGAGCTTGGTGAGGAAGCTGAAGGGTCATTCAGAGAGACCAAGGGAGATTGAGCTCTGAAGTAGAGAGAAGTGACAACAAGGGGAGGACACACTTCCCTAGAGATTGAGGAGTCCGTACAACTAGTGGAGGGTGAAAATTTCTAAGAGGAAGTTGGCACGCATTCCTAGAAATGCAATAGTCATCATAAATGAGGTTGTATTTCATTGTTTTGAGGGTCGTACAACAGTATTTAGAAATTGAAATCGAGGCAAAGGATTGGCATGATTTTATGGGTGTCTAGCTGTGTCAAATTAGTGCTGAAAAGTACAGTTTGAGTGCACATAAATCGATGAAAGTTTGTTGTTTGTGAGAAGGCAACTTGCAGAATTGTTTATCAAAATCTGAGTGTAGATTTTGTAGTTTGATTTGTTGGGGTCTTTGGCAGACAAACATAGGAGGTTTGTTGGCACCCATTTCATGTTTATATGATGAGTTATTTTGTTGCTACTTCTTGTTGTAAACTCAGTGTATTTATCTATGACTTCAATAAAGAAATCTCCTTAAAGATGTCATATCTTTCCTGTGTTTTTCTTTAATGGACATTGCCCATAATTATTGTGCCAAATATGAAGAATTTTTCTACTGTTCAGTTATTTTCCGTTGCTGGTTTTTAGTATCAGATATACAACAGTAGTATTTCTACTTATTAAGCACACTTTTGTATTTGGTTTTTATTCTTTATTATTGAAGCTTAATAGGAGGTTGAAATCAGCGAATGTTATATTGAGTTTCTGAGCTAATTTCAACAATTGGGATAGGCAACTTAAATTTGCACCATCATTGATAGAATAACAAAAAATTGAGCCACTGGAAATGTCACACACCCACTACGGTAGCTAAGATTTTCTTTTTCTTTTTATCTTTTCTTCGAGGGACAGAATCCCCAAATTTCTATGGAGCCTAGTGCAAACCATCCCTTCCCTTATCCTCCTCCATGTAATCATTGGCTATGACCATGGGCCTTACCAAAAAGGCACTTTCGGCTTTTGCGATTCGGGGAATCGCGATGCAAGCGTTCCCCTGTTCTCTGTCTTTCGAAATGACGAAACCTGAAAGGGTCTAACAGATCCTTAGCTCCTCCCTTGGGTCGCTTTTCATACGATCGGTCCTATGACCTGGTGTTATTCCTCTAAATTCTTTCGGGGTTTCACGATTCGGGGAATCGCGATGTAAACGTTCCTCCTTTCCCTTTCGAATCCCCAGAAACTCGAAAGCCCGGTATCATCCAGATCTATGGTCCAAATCGTCAACTTGATAAACGGCCTAGATTAAATCCCAACATTCTACCTTTCGGGATATCTGGCGGGGTCTTCACTCCTATTCCTCCGATTTCCAGAACCCCCGTGGCTTAAGATCTTCGCCACGCGTCCCCTACAAATGGACGGTCCAGATTCTTTCAGGACTCCTCCTTCCTACCAAAAGACCATGTCTCGTGACCTAGGGCTCATCCACAGAGCGCGTCAGGGTTTCATATACCAGGATTTCACGACTAGCGAAAACGAGGGGTCTTACCCTTTAGTTTCCCGGGTGCCGAAACGCCGAAACCTATTCACGCTAAACCGATTCAGGGTTTTGTGTACCGGGATTTTGTGACTGGTGAAAGCAAGGGGTCTTACCCTTTGGTTTCCTAGGTGTCGAAACGCTAAAACCTATTCACGCTAAACCAATTCGGGGTTTCGTATACCAGGATTTCGCGACTCGCGGAAATCCACAACAGAGAGTTTCCTTACCTTTCGAAACTCCGATCCCCAAGTTCCCGATAAGGAAATTTATGTATGAGATTAATGGTTGTGAGCCTCCCCTGATCCGACGGTCCATAGAGCTCTAATAGATCCTTGGATCTACGGTCCTGGATCCCATCGCTACTTGTGAAGGCTGAAGGGGTCAAGGTATTAACGCTTGCGCTCCTCCTCTAGATCCATCGGTCTTGACAAATCTGGGGTATTTTCGAAAGGATTCTGACTATTCGTCTACCAAACGATGGGGTATTATCTTTCAATAAATAGGAATCGCTATCCTTTCGGAGCTTGATTCACGAGGCTCAACCTCTCAGGGCTTCAAACTCCCACGACTTCGAAACCTGAGAGAACTACTCTTTCTTGTACAAGGTTTCTAGACCTAGGTCATCTGGACCTTCAGAGGGTTCTTGGGTAATTATCCCTAGGCTTGGTGACCTGACTGAAAATCCTTCCTAATTCACTGAGCTATGACTCTATGACATGGGTAAAGTAAAATCGTGGTTTTACTATAACAGTAGTCTTTTCAAGGAACTCACTCCAGCTCTGGAATGCGAGGAAACTTCCCGGGAGGAGGTGCCTTCGGGAAATCAAACCAGGGCATAGCATGAGTCAAGTAGATGGGACAAATCTCAAGGGAACAGACTCGTATTCTGAACTTATTCATTCTATACATAAACCGATTATGGTCATATAAGTATAAGCATGCATCCATTATTTCCAATCAAAACACAAGGCAACTCTTCTATACAGAAACCATTTATGAGCGTATAAGCATGAGCATGCGTTCATGATATTCAATTCAAAATACAGGACATAACACTTATCAAAAACACCAGGTGTGATGCAACTGCTGAGAGGGGTGCTCGTTTCCACCCAACCGTAGGCTCAGTGACTCCAAACGGATTTACCACTAGCCATCCCCGAGCTAGACCACGATGCTTTGAGATTCAGTCTCCTACTTCCAGCTCCATGAAAGTCAAGGACGAAGGTTACTCTCCTTTTCCTATGTTCAGAACTCTCTATCTTTCCAGAGTTTTCTCCAGTTCTCTTCCACGATCCCTGTCGCGCGCTCTCTCTCCCCCCTTACCACACTTCCTCTCTTGCCCTTTTCTCTGCAAGATTGCATGTGGCACGAATTTCCCCATCCGTGGTCAGGTTTGGGAGATTTTACGGATGGGCGGTTCACCCCCATCCCCTCATTAACTCTTGAGGAGCCTCCCCACCTACCAATCTGACGGGAAATCCATTCCAGGTTCAGAGAGTTGCTTTGGTATTTGAGAAAGTAAAATCCAGTGTGGTATTGGCTCGGTGGAAGTTAATGCAACCATTCCAGGTCCCTTCCACCACCTCTCATTAGCCATCATGGTATCTTTTAGCACATCCCCCTCCCAGCAGTCATGCAACACATATTCATAGCATAATTTACATTCATCGACCTTTTATACAAATGTCCATCAAATGAAACATTCACTTCTTTGAGTTTGCCATAGTTCTTGGCCAATATAGTTATTTTTACAGACCGGGGGAAACAGGGTGTTACAATTCCCTTCCCCTTAAAGGAACATCATCATCAATGTTCTATCTATCAATATGATGTGTATGTACAACAATAAACAAAATCGGATATGCCTGTTTCATGGCATCTTCCATTTCCCACGTAGCCTCATCTGGGCCAAAATGTTTCCACTGCACCTTGACCTGTGCAATGGTTTGGTTTTTGAGTGGGGTTTCCTTTCTGTCCAGTATGCATTGAGGTTCTGGCAAGAATTCTCCCTCCGGTTCCATTTGGATCACAGATCAGTCAATTATATGATTAGAATAGTGAACATATTCCTTCAATAATGAAACATGGAAAACATTATGTGTTTTTACTGTGGGAGGAAGTGCTAGCCTATAGGCTAAAGGTCCCACTCTATCTAAAACTTCAAAGGGTCCGCAATACCGAGGTGCCAACTTTGCACAAGCTCCCATCCTCAGGGAACTCTTCCTGGGCCTAACTCTGAGATATACGTGGTCTCCCATATTGAATTCTCTTGGAGTTCTCTTTTGGTCGACGTAACTTTTATGCCTGTTCTGAGCGACCTTTAGATTTTGTTTTATCCGAATCACTTGTTGTTCCATTTCTTTCAACATGTCAGGTCCAATAGTAACTATGTTTACTGGGTTACTCCAACTGACTAGAGTGTTGCACGGTCTACCATAGAGGACTTCGAAAGGACTCATCTTCAGGGATTCTTGGTAGCCGTTATTGTAGGCAAATTCCACTAGTGGCAGGTAATCTTCCCACTTTTTAGGTTGGTGCATTACATGCATTCTTAGCATG
>ML816942.1:18760-34106 GCA_009831015.1 Picea engelmannii
GGAAAAAACAAGCTAAATGCAATTTGGACATTTGAAAAAAAAAATTACAAGTTAAATGAGTACATCAATAAAAAATAACATACTAACCTTGCAAGTTCAAAATCCAAGCTATGTAGATCGAGAATTGGATTTGTTCAACCGGTCGGTGACGGAAAAAATAAACAGCTCAAACAAAAGCCAAGAATAGTGTCGCAACTATAGCAATTGTGTAGCAAAGTCTCTTAAAGTCACGTATATATAGATAAAATAGTCAACTAGCCGTTAACACCGACCAATGAGATAGGTAAACTTTTCGTCGCTATAGCAACGAAAATCCCGACTAGATTAAATTAATATTTTCATCGATATTGCAACGAACTTTCATGGCAATATCCATGAAAATCCCGCCCTGTTTAAAAAAATGATGAAACTAGTGGAAGCGTGGAAAATTTTCGTGGAATAATCCGCCCATATGTAGTAGTGAGGCCTTATTAGCCCTAAATCAAGTAGTTCCTTCAACTACATCTGCAACTCACAAAGTTTTGGTGTCGTCATCCTATACGGTGTCTTGGAAATTGGCTCTGCACCGGGTTTTAGCTCAACAGTAAAATAAATCTCCCTCTCAGGAGGTAACCTTGGCAACTCTTTCGGAAAAACATCCTTAAATTCCGACAATATTGGATATTGATCCATGGAGGGTCCTTTCCCTTCACTAACTGCTTCCACTACATATAATCGACAACCTTGTCTCATGCAATGTTTAACCTTCATGGTTGATATAAAGTGTAGAGACACCTTCCTCCATATACCATGGATCTCTACTGACCTTCCTTGATCATCAACACAAAGCACCCTTTTTGCAAAACAATCTACCATAGTTCGATGGGCTTCTAACTATTCCATTCCAATGATTAGGTCATACATCCCTAGAGCAGTGACGTACACCTTCAACCTAGTAGTACACACTCCTAGGTATACTAGACAATTATCGACGCTAGGTCCTACCGCTTGTTTTCCCCCCAAGACTTGTTTAAAGTCATCGTTCTTGTAGGCTACCAACCCACACTTTTATAATGCACAAGGTGAAATGAAACTATATGTATCACCAAAATCAAATAAAATATTAACATTGACATGATTTAGTGTACCTGACGACTCCACCACAATGGATTGATGCTCTGCCTGGCTGTTATTAACTGCTACATAAATCTGGTGTCTACTACTCGCTCTTCCCATCGGGGCCTTTCCTTATCTATGCACAAATCTCGATTCTGAGTCTGGATAGTCACGTTGGTAATGGGGTCCTCCATACCCCCAACAAGTAACATGAGATGGAACCTGCACACTTCCCTGTGACGGTCTCATAAATGAGTTCCTTCCCCTAGAACCCCTGCCCCTACTAACTTCTCCCTAAGAAGGTCATGGACCTTCCTGCGTCGTTGGTGATGAGTGGGATGATGTACTCGCTTCCATTGAAATACCTGTTGTAACTGCTCTAAGGGAAAATCTATTTCCATAAGGAGGTGTCCTATAGCTTCTTCCCCTGGATAAAGTCATAAGGGCTTTCCCCACAAATCATGGATGTTGTGGAATGGTTGATCTCATACCTCCATTTAATCTCATATGCTCCTCCACGTAATGAGCATTTTCAACTACTTCAGCTACTGAAGATGGTTTCCACATCTGTATGATGGCCCTTATCTTAGGGTTTAACCCGTACACAAAATGTTCTTCTTGTTGTTGATCGGTATCCATGTATGAGACATATTTTACTAACTCCATGAACCTGATATCGTACTCTTCCATTGTCTTGTTTCCTTGAACTAGAGAATGAAATGCTCCTACCTGTTGTTCCTCATAGTAAGCAAGAAAATATTTCCTCCGAAATATTTCCTCAAAAATCTCCCATGAGATGGTGTCTAGGGTAAGGTGCAACTACCTTTCCAGATTACCCCACCAAATCAAGGAAATTTCTCTCAACTAAAAGATCATTATATTTGCCTTTGATGTGGAAGCATAGTCTCTTAAGGAGAAACCTCGCATCATTCCTTCCAACCATGCTTCTACACATTCACTTGCACGACCCCCCTGCAAACTCTGGGAGTTTGATATTCTGTAGTTCTCTGGTGATGTCCCCTTGTGGAGACCCTCCCTCTGAGTCCCTCAACGCTTCAAGGTTACCTACTCCAGATGGTGGGGGTTCCACTTCGACATTTGTTGAATGGCATCCCTTTAATGCCTCATTAATAGCCTCTAAGGAGCGCAAAATGAGAGCTAATTCAGGAGATGGTGGTGGCAGTGCCAACATTGTTGGTCCTTGCGATGATGCCCCATGGCCTCAATTTCTTTGAGTCCTAATCATCTTGGATAACTGAATCTGCATGAATCCAAATGCTTATTAGGAAAGAGTTTAAGGCATTCCACATCTTGCTCAAACTTAATCTTGTAAACATAGGGTTAGGCGTAAGTTCTTTATACTTGTTTGTAAACAGACATTACTCCTATAAGGTAAGTGGTTAAAGGTCAGGGTCAAAATCCTCTAAGTGGTAACTTTGTTCAGGTAAGTTTCTAACTCCCTTGCCTTTCCAACTATGCTAGCATTGTGAGGTACCCGCCAATTACTGTTACTTACCTCCTTAAGTCCTTAGATATTTGAAAACCAATTAAAGTGTTTTAAACACAAAATAGATTAATTATTAAAACCCCATAACCTAGATTAATATGTTAACCTAAGTTCCACTTTGATCCCCTTAATACTATACTAATGTTAATCAACATATTAGTATTAACCCTTAATATTAATCCTAGCAACATTTTATAATGTATACACTACTAGCATAATGTAATTTTAAACTATTATTACCTCATTTCACAGTACATTACATCTAATGCCCCAATGCATAAATTTGCAATGTGTAAGATTATTTAGTGTATAATTTATAAAATTATATATAGAATTTTATATAAATTATAAAATTATATATAGAATTTTATATAAATTATAAAATTATACATAGAATTTGGTGTATAATTTAATTGATGTCTAAGTTATAATAATATTAGAATTTTAATATAATTCAATAATTATAAATAAATATATATTATACATATATTTATAATAAATAAATCGAATAATAGAGAAAAATTTTAATTAAATTTTAATTAAATGAATAAAAATAAAACAAGGATGAAATTGAAAAAAAAATTAAAAAAAAAAATCTAGAGGGCGGGCAACGCATGACCTCTCATGAGGCCCACATGCCTCTTCCTCCAACACACACTCGTCGGTAGACTCTACAAAACCCTCCCTTGCTCGGCCTCTTATTCATTTTCATTTTTCATTTTCTCAGCTAGGGTTTCCGCTCTGCATGGGGTGAATGAGCACGGCCCCTGGCACCAGGGTCGACCGATCAGAGGGCACGAACAAGGTCGGCCTCTTCCTTCACCTTTGCATGTAATGGCCATGTCAGTTACTTAGTCTAGTCTTAAAGAGCATGAGACCAAATCTCTACAGTTCGCTTGATAAACCATTTATTGTCGGATTCGACAAAGTCATGCACAACCATGGCTTCTGGTGTATAGTGGTCACCCCTTGTAGGCTTCCTTCATGAGCTATCCTCCTCTTGTCTCATGGTTTAGTGTTGGTAGCAGAGACAGGGGGGTGAAGGAGGTGCTAGGGAAGCTTATTTGTACATGCAGTGCCAAAGAAAATGTCCCTCGTGGTCTATCTTCCTCGTGACTTGGGTGCTAGTGGCGGTGCGGGGTGATGGTGGCAGTGCGGGGTGCTAGCGGAGGTGTTGGCTGCCTGCAATGGGATCCCTCCTTGTGGGCTCCTTAGGGGCTACCTCCTCAGTTCCTGGTGGCTTATGTGATGTAAAAACAAACTTGGAGTAATGGGTTTCGATGATGAAAAGCCCATTATTTTTATTTTTGTTCACTGTATTTTTGTTCGATGATGACGCATAGTGCATTGTATCCCTCTCCTTGGTGGTTGGGCGCTTAGTCTAGGCACTTGAAATTCCATGTGAGTTGGTTGGATAGTATATACCTCGGCTATATGGTTTTATGGTTGAATATATGTGGCTCGATGGCGCTTGGATAAAAGCCCAATATTTTACTTTTGTTATATTCGTAGTGCACTGCCTCTTGTGGGCTCTCTGCTTGTGGCTTTGTGTTAAGCGCTTAGCCTTATGTGTCGGGATTTAGTATTGTGTATTGGCTGATTTTTCATGTGAATTGGTATATAAATGGAGACTGGGGTCAATAAATAATAACCCCAATAACATTTTTTTTTTATTATTGCATTTTTTTTTGTTTACAGCTTATGTAGGTCATCATGCATCCTCAAGTTAAACATATGGAAACGGATTTTAGTTATGTCCTTCTAAAGTATATGAGTATATAAATTCTCCTCATTTCTTTATTAGTTAGAATTTGGACTTGGAAATCTCCTTTAGGAATCTCCGTACAGTCTACGGGCAAGCTTGTTTGGGTTTTCATGTTCTTTATGCTTTCCCTTCATTTCTGACTATTCTATTATCTACTTGTCTACTTTTCAAATTTCATTACTGCAATATGTTGTATTTGATATTAAATATATGTTATATTATTTAACTACATACGTCAATCCTTGATATTTTAACGATGTAAGATAGTGTGTTCTATTGTCATTGAATATATTTCATAATCTTTTGTTTATTTTACAATATTTCTGAATCTAACTCTGTTAATTTTTTGGCTACACAGGTGAAGATGAGTACATGTGGTTGGACTAGGGTTCTTCTAGGTAGTCTTCATAGGTTTTATGGGATGTAAATAAAGGGTTTCTAGGTTGTAGGTTAGGGGTTTGGGAACAGATTGAACACTTATGTGGGTGGTCAAGCATAGGTTTTAGTTTTGAAACTGGACTCTCATACCATTTGTAAGGCCTTCTATTTCAGGGCCTCAATAAAATAATAAATATCTCCTAATCTCCTACTGAAATAACTGCAATTTAGTTATTGGTTTTCTTTCATGATTTTCTTTATACCAGGAATAAACTGGTAGATAGACATAATAACAACAACAACATATCAACTTAGTAAAATACATACCTCAACCTGCAGGTTGGTTGATTTATCCCCTTGTTCACTTGTTCTTGTTCTTGTCCAAACTACCCAAATTGAATATTTACCTCCCATCCAACTAGGAACAGCCTCTCCAGCTCCCTAGCTCCAGGAATCCTTGCAGTTTCCTGGCCCCCAAGCCCAAAGTTCCCAGCAACAACAGTGCCCCTGCAAAATTTCCCCAAAACAATCTTTGTCCTCCAATTTCCTCCTTCTTCCCTCTCTCTTTCAGAATTTCCTCCTTCTCTTCTTCTTCCCTTTCTCTTTCAGAATTTCCTCCTTATCTTCTTCTTCCCCAATTTTCCACAAAACCAAAGACCCCTCTCCCAGTCCTCTCCCCTCTTCCTTATCCTCCTCTCTTGAATCCCTCCCCCTCATTCAATTACCCAACTACCTTATCCTCTCATTAATTACTTCACCTACCTTTTTAATAATAAAATAATAAAAAGACTCATTGAATTTATTTTAATAATTAATTAAATTTAAATTAGCAACTATGATAAATAAATAATCAATTGGGTTGTTACAACATAGCTTTCAGATTGCTTGGTTGTTTAGGATTGTTCATCAACTAGGGTTGCAAAGTTTGTTTGGTATTGAGCCTTCTTGTCTTCATTTAAAACATCTCGCTTTTCTGGATGATTCGGACTCTTGTGCTTACCACAAACCAACTTGATTTTTGTTTCTTGTTGCTCATTGTTTGAATATTTTCGTGAGTGTTTGTCTTGTTTATCTTTTTCATATTTGAGTTCTTGATTGAACAATTTATATCCTACTTGTTTTCTTTCAGTCATCACCATCTTTGAGTGCACTTTGTTTAATTTCTTTTTTCCTCCTAGTTCTTTGTATCAAACATAGATCTTTTTCATCTAAAAGTTAAGAAGAAAAAATTGTGCATATCTCCTTGCATACATAATCAAACGAAGAAATTTTGCATTCATTAGGAAGTTTTTTGGGGTTTATGTTTAAAAAAGAGCTAGTTTTGCATGTGCATTTTGCTTTTCAAAAACATTTACTTGGTATTTTGGCATCGTATTGATCTCAGAAATTGAAAGTTTCATTGTTTTGAGTGCTTGTTTATGTTAAGAAGAATAGAAATCTTCTCCTTCCCATATGTAGAATTCATCGAAAGAAAGAATTGCATATCATTCTTTTTCATTCTATTGGAGTCGAGTCTCTTACACATCATAAGTTTTGTTAGCACTCTGTAAATTTTGTCCGACTGAATAGACAAATGACAGAGGTAATTGTTTCAACCTACTTTAGAGTTGGGCACTAGCCCGCTCAACTCAGAGAGGGCTCTCTCGTGTCACTTCATATTTATTTAGCAATCGGTGGCTAGATTTGGTTTGTTTTGGGGGTTTTTATAAAGTTGTTGGCAAGGAAGGGGAGGGACACTTTGGGCTATGGAGTCAAAATTCTAAAAGTGAATGAAAACAATGATCAACCAGTAGAAATCTCCAGAGGATAAAGGTTAAATGAGGCAATGAATCTGAGTTGTAAATTGAGTTTTATCAGAGTGGTAAGAGGAAGGATAAAACAAATAACTGCATCAGAGCATTACTAAAATGAATTATGAATTAGTTAAGAAGAAATACATACATTTTAAATTGCTTAAGCCGAGAGCATCACAAGATGAATTCTGGGCCTTTAACTCTCCAATTTAAATAGACAAAAATGTAAATGGAATAAAATATTACATGAAATACATACAATGAAGGAAGACAAAACTCATATCACCACCATTAGAATCTTTTCATAGAGACTTCAAAAGCTTTTGCATGTATATTCAATTCAACTTCTGAAAATTACAATAGATTTTAGGAGCAACAAAAAGATGCCCTTGCACTTCTACCAACATTAATTCATTCAAGTTTCCTAGTATTTATATAATTCAATTACAATGGATGAAACTGAAACGTTTCAGCTTCTAAAACTGATTATAATAATTTCAACTGACAGTCTCAGTATATGAACTGATTTACAATGATTAAACAAAAAATGTTTCATAAACTAGGGACGGATCTCTCTGACTACTCAGATTCCTTTGCAACATCTGTCATGCTATGATCTCCTATTGAATTTTCCAGTTTGGTGACACCTGGAAGTTACTTATTGGTTCCTGGAAAACTTCATTTCGTCTTTCCTAACCATACGATCTCCTTCCACTGCGAGTCAGAAGGAATCTCATAATCCATCATTTCCTTTATCAGAATCTCCAAGTCAATGCAGGTAGTGTAAGACATAGTTGGCAACCCAGTCTTCACTGTCATGAACTGGTTTAAAATCTCGAAGTTTGTGGCCAAATATTCCACCAAAGTGGGTCCCTTCAGGTTCTCTTCCATGCTTTCAAATTTTGAATGATCCATTGTGTACTGAGTGAGGAGAGAATTGTATTCCTCTAATTTCCGTTTACCATCCCAAAATAATGGGAGGCCCTTGATAAACATTTGTTCAAACCTATCCTTAAACTCCTGTAAACTCTACTCCATTTTCACAACTTTGTTTTGAACCAACTTGAGAAAATTGTGCTTAGCGATGATCCTCCTGGATGAGATGATCAATGCAGTCCTATCTTTGACCCCAATGGTCTGGAGTTCAACAGTGGGCACAAAATTCAACAAATCAATAGCGTTCTGAGCCCATTCCGAGGGCCTCTTCACCAATGTCTCATTAACAACAGTACATCTGCTTTGGGTAGTGATAGCCATGTTGTCTTTGTCATTTATAAAATTCAGATAAACCCTGAAATTAACAGCTTTAGTAGTAATAGCATCCCATATTACATGTTGAGCTCCTTGCAACAGTACTTTTCCCTTTAACCTTGTCTTCAGCTTGTTCACCCTTTCTTGCAAATATTGATTCTCCCCTTGGAATTGGGCCATCTTTTCATCCTTCATTTTCACCTCTTGCTATAGCTTTTCTATGACCTCTTTAAGACTCTTGATCTCCCCTGTCTTTAAGCTTACTTGGGACATGGCCTGAACCAATTCATCAGTGCTTGATCCAGCTTCTATATTAGAAGGTACAATAACATCCATATTTGATGTTACTACCTGTCCTTGTGACCAATTCTCTTTTTCTTTTTCTAGCTATAACATTTTAGCTTTGTAATTTAGTGCTTCATGTCTAAATGTATCCTTTTCTTAATCTAGAGCAGCTAGCTCTGTTGTCTGTGGATGTTCTGTGGCTGGCATCTTCAGCTTCTTCTTTAGGCTTTGGATCATCTTCTCTTTCTCATCTAAAGAAGCTTTCACCCCTTGAGGGCCTTCAGATTCCAATCTTTTGACTTGGGTCTGTCAGGCTTTGCTGGATGCTTTCTCCTGCTTCAATTGTCCATCTAATTTAAGTGCATGAGTTGTTAATATTGAAACCCTCATAGTTAAACTCAGGTAGTCTGAATATAGCATGTCACTGGCATTTATGTGGAACCTTACCTTGTCTGGGGCACTAATATTTTCATAGTGCAGCTTCATTTCAGACACTTTATCATCATCTGCTACTGCTATGTTAAATGTCTTTCTTTCTACATCCCTGACTGAGAGCAGAGAATACTTGTGCTGGGATATCCTTTCTACCTCAGGCAATAAATCTCTTATTTCATTATTGGCCATATTTCCTTTCAGATCATACTGGCTCGCTAGATCTTCTTTGGATTGGTATACTACCCCAGGTGCCTTGCTAAAGACATGTTTTTTGCTGCTGAAAGTTCTTGAGCTGCTTTCACCCTATGGCATGCTCTCTGTGTTGGCTTATTCATTTCTGGCTCTGCTCTCCACCATCTCCATGTCCATTTTCTCTTTGGTTTCTTCTTCCTCCAGATATACTATCTGTGGGGACTATGTGATCTTCACCCTCTTAAGCATATTTTGCTGACCACTGGGACTGAAGACCTCTGAACTGCTCCTTTTGTTATAAAAACTCATCTTGGGGGCTTTAATAATAACCCTTGGAGAATTTTTTTGTGTCTGGATCTGCTGCGGGGTTGACTTTGTTTGTTGTGTATGATCAGGTTGCAAAGTGACTTCCATATCTGCACAGGTTTCCAAGTTTTCCAGTTTATCAAATCCTTCAACCTGCTCATGCTCGTAGGGGCCTCGTCTGCTCATTAGTCATATTTTAGATATGATCTGGTGTGGGTCATGTATCTTCCGTTGTAACTATGCAAACCCGAATCCACTAATTTTGGCATGGATCTTAGGCAAACAGGACCTAGTCTTTACCACAAAGGGTCCTATTATGAAAGGAAATTTTAATCTAGATGCCTTGTGCGTTTTCAGAAAATGCTTTGTCTCTGAAATAATTCTTTATTTGATGAACTCTAGGGAAAAAACTATGGGAGTCAGGAAGAAAGGTAAAAGGTAAGGTCCCTCTTGATAACCATACACCCAAATCACAATAGAATTCATGAATAACTTCCAATCTCCCACCTTGTTCTCTGGATTGGGTTGTAAAGAGATTTTCATTTCTTCCAAAACCCTTGGCAGGTCCATGTCGAAGATAATACTATAAACCCTGGACATGATCTTATTTATGAAAATAAGCATTATGATCCTTTTGCATTCAGTCAAGATGAATGCAGCTTCAAGGAATTCAATCTTATTCGATTCCAGGATTATTCTCAGCAAGTGTGTGTAGTACCTGAAGTGTCTCAGTGAATTGAAATTTACCAGTTGGTGGTGCATATTATCAGCGATAAACTTTTCAAAACTTATACAAACCGACTGACTAGACTCTGACAGAAAAAAAGGTCAATAGGAAACCCAGCATGACTTCTACTACAAACTTGTCGTTATCCAATCCTAAAATTTGACTAAGTATGGAACAAGCCCACTGGACCTCAATAACCATGACACTTACATTTATAGGTAACGACAGACTCTCAGAGTGGTGTTCGGGTTTAACAATGATCTGGAGAAATAGGGTTTTTACTTCAAAGGGACATTCTCTGTAGACTGTGATCATTTTCTCTTCCTCGAAGGGCATTGACACTATGAGGGAAGACTCTAGTATAATGAGGGCATGTCAAATTGACGGGCTATCTATTTCGCATAAGACCTCTGACCCTAAATTATTCAAAATGACCTTTTCTTCCTGCGAATACTATTATGCACACCAGCTTATGAACTCTGGGAAAGGGAAAATGACTTCTACAGTGTAAAGGGTAATGGAAGCTTGGACCGCTTCGAGGAAGGGTATTCGTTTTCTAACATTGTCTAGCAAATTGGCTATGGACACAAAAATGGGTGAGACTGTTATTTCTGTGTCAAATACATCGGAGTCCCTATCAATTAGGGCTTCTTCTTTAGAGGCGGGGTCTTGCTCTGTTACGGATAAAACAACAGGGTTAGTCGCCATGATGAAAAATACCTGTGAATTGGCAGAGAATGCATGAATCTGGTTCACTGTTGAGCTTCAATTTTGAATGGAGCGTTTGAGCCA
Source organism: Picea engelmannii (assembly GCA_009831015.1). Classification (NCBI taxonomy): domain Eukaryota; kingdom Viridiplantae; phylum Streptophyta; class Pinopsida; order Pinales; family Pinaceae; genus Picea; species Picea engelmannii. Next base: position 29,287 of record ML816942.1, read on the forward strand.
ATTTTCAAACGTTCGAATGCTTTAAAATATTATAAATGTTCGAATGGGGCCCTCCATTTATATGCACTTTTCGATATCGGGGGTGAGGCAAAACGGCTTTGGGTAGGATGCTTTTCACCCCGATATGCCTCTGGTGGCGCCATGTGTCCACGGAATGAAACCATGGTATTTTCCCCAGACCACCCTCGAACAATTATCTTATGTGCTACTTCATCTCCCGATATGTGTTCTGGCCTTCGATCTGGGCCGCTCAAGATCTATGGTCTGTCGGGCCCTACCAACTTCCACACCTCTGCTATATTGGCCCTCCTCCACTAGATGTAACCTGGTCCTCCAAATTTAATTGCATCTCCACACTACTCTAGCCGTCTGCTAAATCTAAAACTTGGATTCCATCTAAAATTGTTACGGTGATAAGATAGGCTCCAACTGGGGATGCTATCTTACCTACGAGGTAGCAAAGAACTGTAGACCTAGTGCCTATCCATTGGGTTGTGATTTATTCACGTGATCTAAATTTGTTGGACTTTATTCAAAAACTCAAAACTGACTCGGGATAGCTCAAGGCCTTCACCTCGGGCTTCAAGTATGTTGCTTTTATTCCAACTTCTTCACACGAAAAGAAAACGAAAAAAATGATTATGTACAATGAATGAGAGGGATGACAATTGTTTAAACATTGTAATGCTTGAGGAACCTGCCATTCATAGGCCCTCCTCCAATGACATCTCCATTATTTTCCTGTCGTATGTAGGCATTACTTCCATGATATGTTGCAATCTTGAATGGTCCCAGCGAGAGATGGTCAAACTTCTCGTGCTTTTGCTTATCTTCGCTTTTGGCATCCCATTTTAGTACCAAGTCTCCTGGTTTGAAATCATTTGCCTTGGTGTGTCTGTCAAAAGCCTCTTTGATCTTGTCTTGGCGCAGCTGGGCATTATGGAAATCCTTTTCTTTTTTGTACGTTGATTAGTTCATCATATCTTCTTCGATTGGCGTTTGTCTCCACCTCCTACTCCTGTAACGCTTCATCATAGGCAATCCCAATGCAGTAGGAAAAATAGCCTCTGTACCATAAACAATCTGGAAAGGGGATGTGGCTATGGCTCTCTTCGGGGATATTCTGTCAGCCCATAACGTATGGATAATATTTTTGTTCCAGGCCTTTTTATTCTCTTGCAACAGTTTTTTGATGATTCTGACTAAGATTTTATTTCAAGATTCATCCAATCCATACCCTTGAGGATAGTAGGACGTAGAATGACCAAGGGTGATATTGTAATCACTGCAGAATTTTCTTGTTTTCTTAGACTTGAAAGTTGTTGCATTGTCTGTTATAATCTTGATCGGGCATCCGAATTTGGACAGAATATTGTCTTCTAAAAAATGGATGATCACATCATATGTCGCCTGTCTAGTGGGAACTGCCTCAATCCACTTAGTGAAATAATTTGTTGATGTCAAGATCCATTTATGTTGAGCTGAGGATTGTGGGTGCATTTTCCCTATAAAATCAAGTCCCCATTGTCTGAAAGGAGATTCCACCGAAATTGGTTTTAAAGGCATAGACTGCAATTTTCCTTTTCCATCAAAAATATGACATTCATGGCATTTCGAAACCTCTTTATAAACTTTGGGAAAGATGTTAGGCCAATAGAATCCAGCCCTCAAAATCTTATGCAAAGTTGTCTTCCAATAATTATGACCCCCACAATCACCCTTATGGAACTCTCTGATAGTCCTCTCGGCTTCTCCTTCTATCAAACAACTCAATAAAATTCCCCCTGGATCTTTCCAATATAGTGATTCATTCACTATATAAAATTTTGTTGCCTTCAGTTTCAAGAATCTGGCTTTTGTTTTACTAAATTCAGGAGGAACCTGCAAATTTTTCAACACAAAGATGATGTATGCATACCATGCGGAGTCAATAAATTTCTGGGATATTTTTGGAGTTGCCTTCTCCTCTTCTGCAACTTCTAACATGTCCACAATGAAATTCATTCCTAAAAGTTCACAATCTGTCTGTGCCAACAGCTTTGTCATCCCCTGTCCTTTGATCAATTTGGTGAGTTTGATCTCCAGGTCATATTCTAATAGCACTACTATCCATTTACCCCTCTTTCCTTCAGGATTAGGCTGGGTTAAGATGTCTTTCACTGAGTTGTTGGGCACATAAGCAGTGTTATGGGAATGTAGGATGTAAACTCTGAATTTTTTCAATGCCTTGACTAAAGCATATGCTTGCTTCTCCATTATGTCATACTTCAAAGGAGCATCTCTCAATTTCTTGTTGTAGTATGCTATGGGCTTCTCAAAATTTTGGTCATCTTTCTGGAGTAAGACACCAGCTATTGTGTGTTTTGAGGCAAAAGAGAATAATATGAAATCCTTTTCGAAATTAGGACTAGTCAGTACAGGAGCCTTGGTCAATGCCACCTTGATGTCTTCAAAAGATTTTCTAACCTCAGGAATCCACTTTATTTCATTTCACTTCTTGAGCATGTTGGTAATATGTTTTATGATTTTAGCTAAATTTGGGATAAACCTTCTCAGAAAATTTACTTTCCCCAGGAAAGATTGTACCTCCTTTTTGCTTCTGGGTATGCCAATTTTCAAGATCCCCTCAACTCTGTTGGGGTCTACCTTTATTCCTTCGTTTGAAATAATATGACCAAGTAGCTTTCCTTCTTCCATGGAAAAATTTGACTTTTTAGGATTCAATGATATACCAAATTTCCTGCATATTTCAAACGCCCTTGTAAGATGCTTGAGGTGTTCTTCATCTGAGGCAAAATACACAGTGATGTCATCTAGTTAGATGACAATGAATTTTTCTTTTTCATTATAAAAATCTATGTCCATATCTCTTTATAAATGTTTCCCCTGCATTCATAAGCCCAAATGCATCTTGGCATACATGAATGTTCCCATGGTGTGGTAAACGTCGTCTTTTCCTGATCGTCAAGGTGCACCATAATTTGATTATATCCAGAGAAGTCACCTAACATCAACATTTTCTGAGAGCCCACCACCTTCTGTAAAATATGATCCATCTTGGGCAGTGGGTAATTTTCCTTTAGAGACACTTTGTTCAGATTCCTTAAATCCACACACAACCTAATTTCTCCACTCTTTTTTCTAACTGGCACCAGATTTGCCACCCATTTGGAAAATCTCAGGGGAACTATAATTCTGGCTTCAAATAGTTTCTTTACTTCTTTCTCTATCAAAGGTAACAGCAAAGGGTTTATCCTTCTCAATTTATGTTTGAATGGTTTGTGATCTTCCTTTATTGGGATGACATGCTGGATTATACTGGTGTCATAGAATTTCAGCTCATCATAACTCCAGGCAAAAACATCAGGGAATTCTTTCATTAATTTGACATACCTTTTCTTGACTTCAGGGCTGAGTGTTCTGGAGAGCTTAATGATCTTTGGATCTTCTGGAGTCCCAATATTGCAATCTTCCACATCTCCTTCATTTACTGTAATCTTTGGGCTTCTGGCCACATCATTGTTATCAAAGAGTCTTTCCAACGGGACCAGACCCTTGGGGATGATGTTTCCCTTTAGCTGAACGATATCTCTGTCTGCAATCTGATTGTCAAAATACCCCTCCTTTGTGAAAGCAGCTTTATCCACCTCCTCCTCACAGTATTCATCGTCAATGTTCAAATCCTCGAATTCATTCTCCATCTTGAGGAAGCTTTCTATCTGTTTGTCATCTTCGAAAACTTGCTAATGCTTTATATTATCTGGTACTCCTGGCCTGTGCTTGACCTCAACCTTGTAGCTTTTGTCAGGGAAAATTGGAACTTTGAAAACTGTTGCTGAAGTAGCCAAGGCATCGGCAACCTGATTTTGTTCTCTTGGAATTGTTGAATGATTAAATTCTAGAAACTTCTCAAGGAGGTCTAGTACCAGATTCCTATAGGCCCTGAGTCTGGATGTTTTTGTTGGTATATGCCTTTGATTTGATTTATAATTAGCTTAGAGTATCCATGTACACAAATTCTTTTGGCACCCAATTCTTTCAAAACTTTTAACCCCAATATTAATGCTTCATATTCTACCATGTTATTTGTGCACTCAAAAACAAGTTTATAAGAACATAATTTTGAATCTCCTTTGGGGTGATTTATCCAAACGACAGCTCCTACTCCCTCTCTGCAGGATGCCCCGTCAAAACTCATCTTCCATATCTAATCTTATGCTTCATCATGCTACTCTGAATTTTCCTCGATCTGATGATCAGATCTCTCTTTGTTAACCATGTCAATTTTTTATCCTTTCTCTTCGTAACACAGGTCATTGAAGAAAATGGAAGATCCCAACTCAGTTTCCACAAAGTAGATGGGGTGATTACTTGGCTGTGACTTATTGTTGACCATGTATTTGAGCAAAACTTCTCTGAACAACCTTCTATCCTGACCAAAAACGGGGATAGTGGCATATGACATGTCCATCTGGAGGGTTCCTTTTAATTTTGCAGCCCAAGATCTTGAGAACAGCATGCCGAATTTGGGAGGGATGTCAACCACTACTACATCCATGACCATGTTCTTAGCTGGAATTTGTGCCAAAGATACTACCGGATATTTAATAAGACCTAGAAATTTCACCTTCTTGGAATTGAAAGAAAACATGTCTTTGTAAGGCCTAGTGATGTCCAGGCCTAGTTGGTCCATGACCACTTTAGGCATTAGGTTATGCGATGCTCCTTAATCCAACATGGCATTGTGTAGAGTCATATCATGGAATTTCATAATAACATAGAAAGGAGGAACTTCTTCGTTATCACCATTTTCTTCTACT
>ML816942.1:34206-55359 GCA_009831015.1 Picea engelmannii
AATTAAAGTGTTTTAAACACAAAATAGATTAATTATTAAAACCCCATAACCTAGATTAATATGTTAACCTAAGTTCCACTTTGATCCCCTTAATACTATACTAATGTTAATCAACATATTAGTATTAACCCTTAATATTAATCCTAGCAACATTTTATAATGTATACACTACTAGCATAATGTAATTTTAAACTATTATTACCTCATTTCACAGTACATTACATCTAATGCCCCAATGCATAAATTTGCAATGTGTAAGATTATTTAGTGTATAATTTATAAAATTATATATAGAATTTTATATAAATTATAAAATTATATATAGAATTTTATATAAATTATAAAATTATACATAGAATTTGGTGTATAATTTAATTGATGTCTAAGTTATAATAATATTAGAATTTTAATATAATTCAATAATTATAAATAAATATATATTATACATATATTTATAATAAATAAATCGAATAATAGAGAAAAATTTTAATTAAATTTTAATTAAATGAATAAAAATAAAACAAGGATGAAATTGAAAAAAAAATTAAAAAAAAAAATCTAGAGGGCGGGCAACGCATGACCTCTCATGAGGCCCACATGCCTCTTCCTCCAACACACACTCGTCGGTAGACTCTACAAAACCCTCCCTTGCTCGGCCTCTTATTCATTTTCATTTTTCATTTTCTCAGCTAGGGTTTCCGCTCTGCATGGGGTGAATGAGCACGGCCCCTGGCACCAGGGTCGACCGATCAGAGGGCACGAACAAGGTCGGCCTCTTCCTTCACCTTTGCATGTAATGGCCATGTCAGTTACTTAGTCTAGTCTTAAAGAGCATGAGACCAAATCTCTACAGTTCGCTTGATAAACCATTTATTGTCGGATTCGACAAAGTCATGCACAACCATGGCTTCTGGTGTATAGTGGTCACCCCTTGTAGGCTTCCTTCATGAGCTATCCTCCTCTTGTCTCATGGTTTAGTGTTGGTAGCAGAGACAGGGGGGTGAAGGAGGTGCTAGGGAAGCTTATTTGTACATGCAGTGCCAAAGAAAATGTCCCTCGTGGTCTATCTTCCTCGTGACTTGGGTGCTAGTGGCGGTGCGGGGTGATGGTGGCAGTGCGGGGTGCTAGCGGAGGTGTTGGCTGCCTGCAATGGGATCCCTCCTTGTGGGCTCCTTAGGGGCTACCTCCTCAGTTCCTGGTGGCTTATGTGATGTAAAAACAAACTTGGAGTAATGGGTTTCGATGATGAAAAGCCCATTATTTTTATTTTTGTTCACTGTATTTTTGTTCGATGATGACGCATAGTGCATTGTATCCCTCTCCTTGGTGGTTGGGCGCTTAGTCTAGGCACTTGAAATTCCATGTGAGTTGGTTGGATAGTATATACCTCGGCTATATGGTTTTATGGTTGAATATATGTGGCTCGATGGCGCTTGGATAAAAGCCCAATATTTTACTTTTGTTATATTCGTAGTGCACTGCCTCTTGTGGGCTCTCTGCTTGTGGCTTTGTGTTAAGCGCTTAGCCTTATGTGTCGGGATTTAGTATTGTGTATTGGCTGATTTTTCATGTGAATTGGTATATAAATGGAGACTGGGGTCAATAAATAATAACCCCAATAACATTTTTTTTTTATTATTGCATTTTTTTTTGTTTACAGCTTATGTAGGTCATCATGCATCCTCAAGTTAAACATATGGAAACGGATTTTAGTTATGTCCTTCTAAAGTATATGAGTATATAAATTCTCCTCATTTCTTTATTAGTTAGAATTTGGACTTGGAAATCTCCTTTAGGAATCTCCGTACAGTCTACGGGCAAGCTTGTTTGGGTTTTCATGTTCTTTATGCTTTCCCTTCATTTCTGACTATTCTATTATCTACTTGTCTACTTTTCAAATTTCATTACTGCAATATGTTGTATTTGATATTAAATATATGTTATATTATTTAACTACATACGTCAATCCTTGATATTTTAACGATGTAAGATAGTGTGTTCTATTGTCATTGAATATATTTCATAATCTTTTGTTTATTTTACAATATTTCTGAATCTAACTCTGTTAATTTTTTGGCTACACAGGTGAAGATGAGTACATGTGGTTGGACTAGGGTTCTTCTAGGTAGTCTTCATAGGTTTTATGGGATGTAAATAAAGGGTTTCTAGGTTGTAGGTTAGGGGTTTGGGAACAGATTGAACACTTATGTGGGTGGTCAAGCATAGGTTTTAGTTTTGAAACTGGACTCTCATACCATTTGTAAGGCCTTCTATTTCAGGGCCTCAATAAAATAATAAATATCTCCTAATCTCCTACTGAAATAACTGCAATTTAGTTATTGGTTTTCTTTCATGATTTTCTTTATACCAGGAATAAACTGGTAGATAGACATAATAACAACAACAACATATCAACTTAGTAAAATACATACCTCAACCTGCAGGTTGGTTGATTTATCCCCTTGTTCACTTGTTCTTGTTCTTGTCCAAACTACCCAAATTGAATATTTACCTCCCATCCAACTAGGAACAGCCTCTCCAGCTCCCTAGCTCCAGGAATCCTTGCAGTTTCCTGGCCCCCAAGCCCAAAGTTCCCAGCAACAACAGTGCCCCTGCAAAATTTCCCCAAAACAATCTTTGTCCTCCAATTTCCTCCTTCTTCCCTCTCTCTTTCAGAATTTCCTCCTTCTCTTCTTCTTCCCTTTCTCTTTCAGAATTTCCTCCTTATCTTCTTCTTCCCCAATTTTCCACAAAACCAAAGACCCCTCTCCCAGTCCTCTCCCCTCTTCCTTATCCTCCTCTCTTGAATCCCTCCCCCTCATTCAATTACCCAACTACCTTATCCTCTCATTAATTACTTCACCTACCTTTTTAATAATAAAATAATAAAAAGACTCATTGAATTTATTTTAATAATTAATTAAATTTAAATTAGCAACTATGATAAATAAATAATCAATTGGGTTGTTACAACATAGCTTTCAGATTGCTTGGTTGTTTAGGATTGTTCATCAACTAGGGTTGCAAAGTTTGTTTGGTATTGAGCCTTCTTGTCTTCATTTAAAACATCTCGCTTTTCTGGATGATTCGGACTCTTGTGCTTACCACAAACCAACTTGATTTTTGTTTCTTGTTGCTCATTGTTTGAATATTTTCGTGAGTGTTTGTCTTGTTTATCTTTTTCATATTTGAGTTCTTGATTGAACAATTTATATCCTACTTGTTTTCTTTCAGTCATCACCATCTTTGAGTGCACTTTGTTTAATTTCTTTTTTCCTCCTAGTTCTTTGTATCAAACATAGATCTTTTTCATCTAAAAGTTAAGAAGAAAAAATTGTGCATATCTCCTTGCATACATAATCAAACGAAGAAATTTTGCATTCATTAGGAAGTTTTTTGGGGTTTATGTTTAAAAAAGAGCTAGTTTTGCATGTGCATTTTGCTTTTCAAAAACATTTACTTGGTATTTTGGCATCGTATTGATCTCAGAAATTGAAAGTTTCATTGTTTTGAGTGCTTGTTTATGTTAAGAAGAATAGAAATCTTCTCCTTCCCATATGTAGAATTCATCGAAAGAAAGAATTGCATATCATTCTTTTTCATTCTATTGGAGTCGAGTCTCTTACACATCATAAGTTTTGTTAGCACTCTGTAAATTTTGTCCGACTGAATAGACAAATGACAGAGGTAATTGTTTCAACCTACTTTAGAGTTGGGCACTAGCCCGCTCAACTCAGAGAGGGCTCTCTCGTGTCACTTCATATTTATTTAGCAATCGGTGGCTAGATTTGGTTTGTTTTGGGGGTTTTTATAAAGTTGTTGGCAAGGAAGGGGAGGGACACTTTGGGCTATGGAGTCAAAATTCTAAAAGTGAATGAAAACAATGATCAACCAGTAGAAATCTCCAGAGGATAAAGGTTAAATGAGGCAATGAATCTGAGTTGTAAATTGAGTTTTATCAGAGTGGTAAGAGGAAGGATAAAACAAATAACTGCATCAGAGCATTACTAAAATGAATTATGAATTAGTTAAGAAGAAATACATACATTTTAAATTGCTTAAGCCGAGAGCATCACAAGATGAATTCTGGGCCTTTAACTCTCCAATTTAAATAGACAAAAATGTAAATGGAATAAAATATTACATGAAATACATACAATGAAGGAAGACAAAACTCATATCACCACCATTAGAATCTTTTCATAGAGACTTCAAAAGCTTTTGCATGTATATTCAATTCAACTTCTGAAAATTACAATAGATTTTAGGAGCAACAAAAAGATGCCCTTGCACTTCTACCAACATTAATTCATTCAAGTTTCCTAGTATTTATATAATTCAATTACAATGGATGAAACTGAAACGTTTCAGCTTCTAAAACTGATTATAATAATTTCAACTGACAGTCTCAGTATATGAACTGATTTACAATGATTAAACAAAAAATGTTTCATAAACTAGGGACGGATCTCTCTGACTACTCAGATTCCTTTGCAACATCTGTCATGCTATGATCTCCTATTGAATTTTCCAGTTTGGTGACACCTGGAAGTTACTTATTGGTTCCTGGAAAACTTCATTTCGTCTTTCCTAACCATACGATCTCCTTCCACTGCGAGTCAGAAGGAATCTCATAATCCATCATTTCCTTTATCAGAATCTCCAAGTCAATGCAGGTAGTGTAAGACATAGTTGGCAACCCAGTCTTCACTGTCATGAACTGGTTTAAAATCTCGAAGTTTGTGGCCAAATATTCCACCAAAGTGGGTCCCTTCAGGTTCTCTTCCATGCTTTCAAATTTTGAATGATCCATTGTGTACTGAGTGAGGAGAGAATTGTATTCCTCTAATTTCCGTTTACCATCCCAAAATAATGGGAGGCCCTTGATAAACATTTGTTCAAACCTATCCTTAAACTCCTGTAAACTCTACTCCATTTTCACAACTTTGTTTTGAACCAACTTGAGAAAATTGTGCTTAGCGATGATCCTCCTGGATGAGATGATCAATGCAGTCCTATCTTTGACCCCAATGGTCTGGAGTTCAACAGTGGGCACAAAATTCAACAAATCAATAGCGTTCTGAGCCCATTCCGAGGGCCTCTTCACCAATGTCTCATTAACAACAGTACATCTGCTTTGGGTAGTGATAGCCATGTTGTCTTTGTCATTTATAAAATTCAGATAAACCCTGAAATTAACAGCTTTAGTAGTAATAGCATCCCATATTACATGTTGAGCTCCTTGCAACAGTACTTTTCCCTTTAACCTTGTCTTCAGCTTGTTCACCCTTTCTTGCAAATATTGATTCTCCCCTTGGAATTGGGCCATCTTTTCATCCTTCATTTTCACCTCTTGCTATAGCTTTTCTATGACCTCTTTAAGACTCTTGATCTCCCCTGTCTTTAAGCTTACTTGGGACATGGCCTGAACCAATTCATCAGTGCTTGATCCAGCTTCTATATTAGAAGGTACAATAACATCCATATTTGATGTTACTACCTGTCCTTGTGACCAATTCTCTTTTTCTTTTTCTAGCTATAACATTTTAGCTTTGTAATTTAGTGCTTCATGTCTAAATGTATCCTTTTCTTAATCTAGAGCAGCTAGCTCTGTTGTCTGTGGATGTTCTGTGGCTGGCATCTTCAGCTTCTTCTTTAGGCTTTGGATCATCTTCTCTTTCTCATCTAAAGAAGCTTTCACCCCTTGAGGGCCTTCAGATTCCAATCTTTTGACTTGGGTCTGTCAGGCTTTGCTGGATGCTTTCTCCTGCTTCAATTGTCCATCTAATTTAAGTGCATGAGTTGTTAATATTGAAACCCTCATAGTTAAACTCAGGTAGTCTGAATATAGCATGTCACTGGCATTTATGTGGAACCTTACCTTGTCTGGGGCACTAATATTTTCATAGTGCAGCTTCATTTCAGACACTTTATCATCATCTGCTACTGCTATGTTAAATGTCTTTCTTTCTACATCCCTGACTGAGAGCAGAGAATACTTGTGCTGGGATATCCTTTCTACCTCAGGCAATAAATCTCTTATTTCATTATTGGCCATATTTCCTTTCAGATCATACTGGCTCGCTAGATCTTCTTTGGATTGGTATACTACCCCAGGTGCCTTGCTAAAGACATGTTTTTTGCTGCTGAAAGTTCTTGAGCTGCTTTCACCCTATGGCATGCTCTCTGTGTTGGCTTATTCATTTCTGGCTCTGCTCTCCACCATCTCCATGTCCATTTTCTCTTTGGTTTCTTCTTCCTCCAGATATACTATCTGTGGGGACTATGTGATCTTCACCCTCTTAAGCATATTTTGCTGACCACTGGGACTGAAGACCTCTGAACTGCTCCTTTTGTTATAAAAACTCATCTTGGGGGCTTTAATAATAACCCTTGGAGAATTTTTTTGTGTCTGGATCTGCTGCGGGGTTGACTTTGTTTGTTGTGTATGATCAGGTTGCAAAGTGACTTCCATATCTGCACAGGTTTCCAAGTTTTCCAGTTTATCAAATCCTTCAACCTGCTCATGCTCGTAGGGGCCTCGTCTGCTCATTAGTCATATTTTAGATATGATCTGGTGTGGGTCATGTATCTTCCGTTGTAACTATGCAAACCCGAATCCACTAATTTTGGCATGGATCTTAGGCAAACAGGACCTAGTCTTTACCACAAAGGGTCCTATTATGAAAGGAAATTTTAATCTAGATGCCTTGTGCGTTTTCAGAAAATGCTTTGTCTCTGAAATAATTCTTTATTTGATGAACTCTAGGGAAAAAACTATGGGAGTCAGGAAGAAAGGTAAAAGGTAAGGTCCCTCTTGATAACCATACACCCAAATCACAATAGAATTCATGAATAACTTCCAATCTCCCACCTTGTTCTCTGGATTGGGTTGTAAAGAGATTTTCATTTCTTCCAAAACCCTTGGCAGGTCCATGTCGAAGATAATACTATAAACCCTGGACATGATCTTATTTATGAAAATAAGCATTATGATCCTTTTGCATTCAGTCAAGATGAATGCAGCTTCAAGGAATTCAATCTTATTCGATTCCAGGATTATTCTCAGCAAGTGTGTGTAGTACCTGAAGTGTCTCAGTGAATTGAAATTTACCAGTTGGTGGTGCATATTATCAGCGATAAACTTTTCAAAACTTATACAAACCGACTGACTAGACTCTGACAGAAAAAAAGGTCAATAGGAAACCCAGCATGACTTCTACTACAAACTTGTCGTTATCCAATCCTAAAATTTGACTAAGTATGGAACAAGCCCACTGGACCTCAATAACCATGACACTTACATTTATAGGTAACGACAGACTCTCAGAGTGGTGTTCGGGTTTAACAATGATCTGGAGAAATAGGGTTTTTACTTCAAAGGGACATTCTCTGTAGACTGTGATCATTTTCTCTTCCTCGAAGGGCATTGACACTATGAGGGAAGACTCTAGTATAATGAGGGCATGTCAAATTGACGGGCTATCTATTTCGCATAAGACCTCTGACCCTAAATTATTCAAAATGACCTTTTCTTCCTGCGAATACTATTATGCACACCAGCTTATGAACTCTGGGAAAGGGAAAATGACTTCTACAGTGTAAAGGGTAATGGAAGCTTGGACCGCTTCGAGGAAGGGTATTCGTTTTCTAACATTGTCTAGCAAATTGGCTATGGACACAAAAATGGGTGAGACTGTTATTTCTGTGTCAAATACATCGGAGTCCCTATCAATTAGGGCTTCTTCTTTAGAGGCGGGGTCTTGCTCTGTTACGGATAAAACAACAGGGTTAGTCGCCATGATGAAAAATACCTGTGAATTGGCAGAGAATGCATGAATCTGGTTCACTGTTGAGCTTCAATTTTGAATGGAGCGTTTGAGCCAATTTTCAAACGTTCGAATGCTTTAAAATATTATAAATGTTCGAATGGGGCCCTCCATTTATATGCACTTTTCGATATCGGGGGTGAGGCAAAACGGCTTTGGGTAGGATGCTTTTCACCCCGATATGCCTCTGGTGGCGCCATGTGTCCACGGAATGAAACCATGGTATTTTCCCCAGACCACCCTCGAACAATTATCTTATGTGCTACTTCATCTCCCGATATGTGTTCTGGCCTTCGATCTGGGCCGCTCAAGATCTATGGTCTGTCGGGCCCTACCAACTTCCACACCTCTGCTATATTGGCCCTCCTCCACTAGATGTAACCTGGTCCTCCAAATTTAATTGCATCTCCACACTACTCTAGCCGTCTGCTAAATCTAAAACTTGGATTCCATCTAAAATTGTTACGGTGATAAGATAGGCTCCAACTGGGGATGCTATCTTACCTACGAGGTAGCAAAGAACTGTAGACCTAGTGCCTATCCATTGGGTTGTGATTTATTCACGTGATCTAAATTTGTTGGACTTTATTCAAAAACTCAAAACTGACTCGGGATAGCTCAAGGCCTTCACCTCGGGCTTCAAGTATGTTGCTTTTATTCCAACTTCTTCACACGAAAAGAAAACGAAAAAAATGATTATGTACAATGAATGAGAGGGATGACAATTGTTTAAACATTGTAATGCTTGAGGAACCTGCCATTCATAGGCCCTCCTCCAATGACATCTCCATTATTTTCCTGTCGTATGTAGGCATTACTTCCATGATATGTTGCAATCTTGAATGGTCCCAGCGAGAGATGGTCAAACTTCTCGTGCTTTTGCTTATCTTCGCTTTTGGCATCCCATTTTAGTACCAAGTCTCCTGGTTTGAAATCATTTGCCTTGGTGTGTCTGTCAAAAGCCTCTTTGATCTTGTCTTGGCGCAGCTGGGCATTATGGAAATCCTTTTCTTTTTTGTACGTTGATTAGTTCATCATATCTTCTTCGATTGGCGTTTGTCTCCACCTCCTACTCCTGTAACGCTTCATCATAGGCAATCCCAATGCAGTAGGAAAAATAGCCTCTGTACCATAAACAATCTGGAAAGGGGATGTGGCTATGGCTCTCTTCGGGGATATTCTGTCAGCCCATAACGTATGGATAATATTTTTGTTCCAGGCCTTTTTATTCTCTTGCAACAGTTTTTTGATGATTCTGACTAAGATTTTATTTCAAGATTCATCCAATCCATACCCTTGAGGATAGTAGGACGTAGAATGACCAAGGGTGATATTGTAATCACTGCAGAATTTTCTTGTTTTCTTAGACTTGAAAGTTGTTGCATTGTCTGTTATAATCTTGATCGGGCATCCGAATTTGGACAGAATATTGTCTTCTAAAAAATGGATGATCACATCATATGTCGCCTGTCTAGTGGGAACTGCCTCAATCCACTTAGTGAAATAATTTGTTGATGTCAAGATCCATTTATGTTGAGCTGAGGATTGTGGGTGCATTTTCCCTATAAAATCAAGTCCCCATTGTCTGAAAGGAGATTCCACCGAAATTGGTTTTAAAGGCATAGACTGCAATTTTCCTTTTCCATCAAAAATATGACATTCATGGCATTTCGAAACCTCTTTATAAACTTTGGGAAAGATGTTAGGCCAATAGAATCCAGCCCTCAAAATCTTATGCAAAGTTGTCTTCCAATAATTATGACCCCCACAATCACCCTTATGGAACTCTCTGATAGTCCTCTCGGCTTCTCCTTCTATCAAACAACTCAATAAAATTCCCCCTGGATCTTTCCAATATAGTGATTCATTCACTATATAAAATTTTGTTGCCTTCAGTTTCAAGAATCTGGCTTTTGTTTTACTAAATTCAGGAGGAACCTGCAAATTTTTCAACACAAAGATGATGTATGCATACCATGCGGAGTCAATAAATTTCTGGGATATTTTTGGAGTTGCCTTCTCCTCTTCTGCAACTTCTAACATGTCCACAATGAAATTCATTCCTAAAAGTTCACAATCTGTCTGTGCCAACAGCTTTGTCATCCCCTGTCCTTTGATCAATTTGGTGAGTTTGATCTCCAGGTCATATTCTAATAGCACTACTATCCATTTACCCCTCTTTCCTTCAGGATTAGGCTGGGTTAAGATGTCTTTCACTGAGTTGTTGGGCACATAAGCAGTGTTATGGGAATGTAGGATGTAAACTCTGAATTTTTTCAATGCCTTGACTAAAGCATATGCTTGCTTCTCCATTATGTCATACTTCAAAGGAGCATCTCTCAATTTCTTGTTGTAGTATGCTATGGGCTTCTCAAAATTTTGGTCATCTTTCTGGAGTAAGACACCAGCTATTGTGTGTTTTGAGGCAAAAGAGAATAATATGAAATCCTTTTCGAAATTAGGACTAGTCAGTACAGGAGCCTTGGTCAATGCCACCTTGATGTCTTCAAAAGATTTTCTAACCTCAGGAATCCACTTTATTTCATTTCACTTCTTGAGCATGTTGGTAATATGTTTTATGATTTTAGCTAAATTTGGGATAAACCTTCTCAGAAAATTTACTTTCCCCAGGAAAGATTGTACCTCCTTTTTGCTTCTGGGTATGCCAATTTTCAAGATCCCCTCAACTCTGTTGGGGTCTACCTTTATTCCTTCGTTTGAAATAATATGACCAAGTAGCTTTCCTTCTTCCATGGAAAAATTTGACTTTTTAGGATTCAATGATATACCAAATTTCCTGCATATTTCAAACGCCCTTGTAAGATGCTTGAGGTGTTCTTCATCTGAGGCAAAATACACAGTGATGTCATCTAGTTAGATGACAATGAATTTTTCTTTTTCATTATAAAAATCTATGTCCATATCTCTTTATAAATGTTTCCCCTGCATTCATAAGCCCAAATGCATCTTGGCATACATGAATGTTCCCATGGTGTGGTAAACGTCGTCTTTTCCTGATCGTCAAGGTGCACCATAATTTGATTATATCCAGAGAAGTCACCTAACATCAACATTTTCTGAGAGCCCACCACCTTCTGTAAAATATGATCCATCTTGGGCAGTGGGTAATTTTCCTTTAGAGACACTTTGTTCAGATTCCTTAAATCCACACACAACCTAATTTCTCCACTCTTTTTTCTAACTGGCACCAGATTTGCCACCCATTTGGAAAATCTCAGGGGAACTATAATTCTGGCTTCAAATAGTTTCTTTACTTCTTTCTCTATCAAAGGTAACAGCAAAGGGTTTATCCTTCTCAATTTATGTTTGAATGGTTTGTGATCTTCCTTTATTGGGATGACATGCTGGATTATACTGGTGTCATAGAATTTCAGCTCATCATAACTCCAGGCAAAAACATCAGGGAATTCTTTCATTAATTTGACATACCTTTTCTTGACTTCAGGGCTGAGTGTTCTGGAGAGCTTAATGATCTTTGGATCTTCTGGAGTCCCAATATTGCAATCTTCCACATCTCCTTCATTTACTGTAATCTTTGGGCTTCTGGCCACATCATTGTTATCAAAGAGTCTTTCCAACGGGACCAGACCCTTGGGGATGATGTTTCCCTTTAGCTGAACGATATCTCTGTCTGCAATCTGATTGTCAAAATACCCCTCCTTTGTGAAAGCAGCTTTATCCACCTCCTCCTCACAGTATTCATCGTCAATGTTCAAATCCTCGAATTCATTCTCCATCTTGAGGAAGCTTTCTATCTGTTTGTCATCTTCGAAAACTTGCTAATGCTTTATATTATCTGGTACTCCTGGCCTGTGCTTGACCTCAACCTTGTAGCTTTTGTCAGGGAAAATTGGAACTTTGAAAACTGTTGCTGAAGTAGCCAAGGCATCGGCAACCTGATTTTGTTCTCTTGGAATTGTTGAATGATTAAATTCTAGAAACTTCTCAAGGAGGTCTAGTACCAGATTCCTATAGGCCCTGAGTCTGGATGTTTTTGTTGGTATATGCCTTTGATTTGATTTATAATTAGCTTAGAGTATCCATGTACACAAATTCTTTTGGCACCCAATTCTTTCAAAACTTTTAACCCCAATATTAATGCTTCATATTCTACCATGTTATTTGTGCACTCAAAAACAAGTTTATAAGAACATAATTTTGAATCTCCTTTGGGGTGATTTATCCAAACGACAGCTCCTACTCCCTCTCTGCAGGATGCCCCGTCAAAACTCATCTTCCATATCTAATCTTATGCTTCATCATGCTACTCTGAATTTTCCTCGATCTGATGATCAGATCTCTCTTTGTTAACCATGTCAATTTTTTATCCTTTCTCTTCGTAACACAGGTCATTGAAGAAAATGGAAGATCCCAACTCAGTTTCCACAAAGTAGATGGGGTGATTACTTGGCTGTGACTTATTGTTGACCATGTATTTGAGCAAAACTTCTCTGAACAACCTTCTATCCTGACCAAAAACGGGGATAGTGGCATATGACATGTCCATCTGGAGGGTTCCTTTTAATTTTGCAGCCCAAGATCTTGAGAACAGCATGCCGAATTTGGGAGGGATGTCAACCACTACTACATCCATGACCATGTTCTTAGCTGGAATTTGTGCCAAAGATACTACCGGATATTTAATAAGACCTAGAAATTTCACCTTCTTGGAATTGAAAGAAAACATGTCTTTGTAAGGCCTAGTGATGTCCAGGCCTAGTTGGTCCATGACCACTTTAGGCATTAGGTTATGCGATGCTCCTTAATCCAACATGGCATTGTGTAGAGTCATATCATGGAATTTCATAATAACATAGAAAGGAGGAACTTCTTCGTTATCACCATTTTCTTCTACTTTTGGTCTGAATAAGATGGCAGGGTGGTCATACTGTATGTTCAGTGTATCAGAAGCATGTTCCATATTAAGCATCTTGATGATCTGATTTCTATATTCGCTATTCCTGATTAATTCATTAAATGGTACAGAAATTTTGATCTTGGCCATCTCATTTTCAAAATTAAAAGAGGATGAAGTCTTGTCTACCTCTTTGGTGATTGTTTCTTTTCTTGCCTCCAATATTCTCTTATGGGGTTCTTCTTTCTGCTTTTCTTTGTCCACAGTACCCTTTGCAACAGAATCCTCCGTAGTAGAGTCCTTTGCAGCTGAATCTTTTTTAGGCTGACTTGAAGAAGGTATGTTACTTTGAGCTTCTTTGGTGGGATTTCCCTTTGCAGGGTTTGGAGGTATCTTTTGATTTGGAAGGTTATATTTTCTTTGGAATTGCATGATGGCATTTTGCAATATTATCTGGTAATCTTCCCTTTCTACTGACAGCCTTTCCTCTTCATCCTGCAAAAATATTTCACTTGCATCCATGAACTGATCGTGTTCTTCTTTAGTCAAAAATACCTATGTTTATTTATCATCACAGCATTTCATGTTGTCTTCAAAATATCCATCATAATTCTCATCTACATAATTATTTTGAAAAGGAGGCCTTATTTGTTGTTCCCCCTGATTTCCTTGATTTCCCTGGTTCACCTGATCTGCCTGATTTACTTGATTCCCCTGATTTCCCCGATTTATTTTCTCTCTTTGTCTAATTTGTGGGATTGTTGGTCTCCTCGGATTTCTGGGTTGACCATCTACCTATTCTCTGGGGTTATCCCTATTACCCAGAGCCATTCTTTCCATCATTCTCTCCATGTTTCTCATCATTACTTCAAACCTTTGTTCTGATGTTTGTGATGTTGAAGGCAGTGCTTTATCTTGAGTTTTATTTATTTCCTTGCCAGAGTTCGCTTTCATATTTCCTGAAGCCATTAAGTTCACTTTGACTTCTATGGCATCAGTCATCATATCATCCAATGTAGCAGATCTTTGTTCTCTTAATAATAAAGCAAAATCACTTTCAAAATAATCAACATATCTGAGTTGAGCAGCCTTGGGGGGGGGGGGGGTTTACCTTAGCAGGAATTGCATTATAGACCTTCATGAATCTGGCTAAAACTCTTGCACGGTTTCGTCAAGTGATGTCTTCATGTTGTTTTACTGGGTCAACAACTTAAGGGAATTTTTTTTATCTCCCCATTTTGCAAGGAAGTTGATTTCAAAGGCCTCAAAATCTGTGATACTAGCTGTCAGAAGGGCTATGAACCAATTCCTCACTTCTCTTGCAAGACTTTGTGTAAACAACCTCATTTTCACATCTTCAAAGTCTACCTCTTCCAAGTCTATGAAATCATTAAACCAGTCTAGATGTTTATGGGTTGATATGTTACCTTCAGCATCATATAGTTTGATCCTTAGGTTATAATATTGAGGTAAATCATGTAGTTGAGTAGGCAGTACGAGGGGAGAAAATTTGGATGCCATGGTTGTTGTGAGGGGTCAGAGTGGCTATTGGTTCTGAGCGGGATTCACTTTAGGCCTGGTAGATGCGACTAAAATCAAATCTTGAAATCTCTTTTCGTCAAGGATGGTCTCACTTAAACAAGATTCAGAGTTAGTTCTAAATAAGGCTTACTCAAACTTCACATCAAACTCAAGGTCTTCAATGCTAGTCACTCCATCCTTGGGAAAGGAAAGATATCAGTCTGGATGCAACACTGGAGTTACTGGCTTTTCTCTTCTTTTATGTACCATCCTTTCAGGGTCAGTCACAGGGATTGCAGCTTCTAGGTTTGGGTTTCTCCTGGTGTGAATTCTCTTGGGAGCCAGGATTTCTATCTCACACTGTTTGGTGCAACTAGTCTCTTGGTAACGGAGTCGCCAAGGAAAAAATAATCTCATCCAATAAGGTATTTGATCCACTGTCACCCTCGGAGATCAAACTAAATCTTTAAGTCATTTTTCCCAGAGAAGATTTCTTCAATTTCATCCCCGACAACACCGCCAGAATGTTAGCACTCTGTAAATTTTGTTCGGCTGAATAGAAAAATGACAGAGGTAATTGTTTCAACCTACTTTAGAGCTGGGCACTATCCTCCTCAACTCATATGGGAGGGACACTTTGGGCTATGGAGTCAAAATTCTGAAAGTGAATGAAAACAATGATCAGCCAGTAGAACTATCCACAGGATAAAGACTAAATGAGGCAATGAATATAAGTTGTAAATTGAGTTTTATCAAAGTGGTAAGAGGAAGGAGAAAACAAATGACTACATCAGAGCATTACTGAAATGAATTTTGAATTAGTTACGAAGAAATACACACAGTTTAAATTGCTTAAGCCGAGAGTGTCACAAGATGAATTCTGGGCCTTTAACTCTCCAATTTAAACAGACGAAAATGTAAATGGAATAAAAGATTACAGGAAATACATACAATGAAGGAAGACAAAACTCATATCACCACCATTAGAATCTTTTCATAGAGACTTCAAAATATTTTGCATGTATATTCAATTCAGCTTCAGAAAATTACAATAGATTTTAGGAGCAACAAAAAGATGCCCTTGCACTTCTGCCAACATTAATTCATTCAATTTTCCTAGTATTTCTATAATTTGATTACAATGGCTGAAACTGAAACGTTTCAACTTCTAAAACTGATTATAATAATTTCAATGGACAGTCCTCGTATATGAACTGATTTACAATGATTAAAAAAAAAATGTTTCATAACCTAGGGACGGATCTCTCTGACTTCTCGGCTTCCTTTGCGCCATCTGTCATGCTCTAATTTCCTGTTGAATTTTCCAGTTTGGTGACACCTGGAAGTCACTTACTGGTTCCTGGAAAACTGCATTTCGTCTTGCCTAACCATACAATTTCCTTCCACTGTGAGTCAGAAGGAATCTTGTAATCCATCATTTCCTTTATCAGAATCTCCAAGTCAATGCAGGTAGCGTAATACATAGTTGGAAACCTGGTCTTCACTATCTTGAACTAGTTTAAAATCTCGAAGTCTATGGCCAAATATTCCACCAAACTAGGTCCCTTCAGGTTCTCTTCCATGCTTTCAAATTTCGAATGATCCATTCTACACTGAGTGAGGAGAGAATTGTGTTCCTCTTGATCATATAATTTCCCTTTACCATCCCAAAATGATGGGAGGCCCTTGATAAACAATTGTTCAAACCTAACCTTAAACTCCAGTAAACTCTACTCCATTTTCACAGCTTTATTTTGAACCGACTTGAGCAAATTGTGCTTAGCGATGATCATCCTAGCCTAGATGATCAGTGCAGTCCTGTCTTTGACCCCAATGGTCTGGAGTTTGGCATTGGGCACAGAATTCAGCAAATCAATAGTGTTATGAGCCCATTCTGAGGGCTTCTTCGCCAATGTCTCATTAACAACAGTACATCTTCTTCGGGCAGTGATAGCCATGTTGTCTTTTTCATTTATAAAATTTAGATAAACCCTGAACTTAGAAGCTTCAAAAACAATAGCATCCTAGATTACATGTTTAGCTCCTTGCAACAGTACTTTTCCCTTTAACCTTGTCTTCAGCTTATTCACCCTTTCTTGCAAATCTTGATTCTCCCTTTGGAATTGGGCCATCTTTTCATCCTTCATTTTCACCGCTTGATACATCTTTTCTATGACCTCTTTAAGACTCTTGATCTCCCTTGTCTTTAAGCTTACATGGGACATGGACTGAACCAATTCATCAATGCTTGATCCAGCTTCTGTATTAGAAGGTACAATAACATCCATATCTGATGTTACTACCAGTACTTGTGACCAATTCTCTTTTTCTTTTTCTAGTTGTAACACTTTAGCTTTGTAATTTAGTGCTTCATGTTTGAATGTCTCATTTTCTTGTTTTAGAGAAGCTAGATCTGTTTTCTATAGATGTTATGTGGTTGGCATCTTCAGCTTCTTCTTTAGGCTTTGGATCATCTTCTCTTTCTTATATAAATAAGCTTTCACCCCTTGAGGGCCTTCAGATTCCAATCTTTTGACTTGGGTCTATTGGGTTTTGTTGGATGCTTTATCTTACTTCAATTGTCCATCTAATTTAAGTTCATGAGTTGTTAATCTTGAAACCCTCAGACTTAAACTTAGGTAGTCTGAATATAGCATGTTACTAGCATTTATGTGGAACCTTACCTTGTCTGGGGCACTAATATTTTAATAATGCAGCTTGATTTCAGACACTTTATCATCATCTGCTACTGCTATGTTAAATGTCTTTCTTTCTACATCCCTGACTAAGAGCAGGGAATACTTGTGATGGGAGATCCTTTCTACCTCAGGTAATAACTCTCTTATTTCACTATTGGCCATATTTCCTTTCACAACATATTGTCTTTTTAGATATTATTTGGATTGGTATACTACCCCAGGTGCCTTGCTAAAGACATGTTTTTTGTTGCTGAAAGTTCTTGAGCTACTTTCACCCTATGGCATGCTCTATGTATTGGCTTCTTCGTTTCTGGATCTGCTCTCCACCATCTCCATGTCCATTTTCTCTTTGGGTTCTTCTTTCTCCAGATCTTTTATATGTGGGGATTGTGTGATATTCACCCTCTTAAGCACATTTTGTTGACCACTGGGACTCAAGACCTCTAAACTACTCCTTTTGTTATAAACACTCATCTTGGGGGCTTTAATAATCAACCTTGGAGAAGTTTTTTGTGTCTGGATCTGTTGCAGGGATGACTTTGTTTGTTGTGTATGATCAGGTTGCAAAGTGACTTCCATATCTACACAGGTTTCCAATTTTGCTAGTTTATCAAATCCTTCAACCTGCTCATGCTCGTAGGGGCCTTGTCTGCTCATTAGTCTTCTTTTAGATATGATATGGCATGGGTCATATTTCCTCCCTTATAACTATTCAAACCCAAATCCACTGACTTTGGTCTGGATCTGAGGCAAACATGACCTAGTCTTTACCACAAAGGGTCCTATTATGAAAGTAAATTTTAAGTTATATGCCTTGTGCATTTTCAGAAAATGCTCTGTCTCCAAAATAATTATTTAGACTTTGTCTGATGAACTCTGGGGAAAAAAATATGGGAGTCAGGAAGACAGGTAAAAGGTAAGGTCCTTCTTGATAACCATACACCCAAATCACAATAGAATGCATGAACTGCATCCAATCTCCCACCCTGTTCTCTGGATTGGGTTGTAAAGAGATTTTTATTTCTTCCAAAACCCTTGGCAGGTCTGTGTCTAAGATGAGACTATAAACCCTAGACATGATCTTATTTATGAAAATAAGCATTGTGATCTTTTTGCATTTAGTCGAGATGAATGCAGCTTTAGGGAATTCGGTCTTATTCGATTCCAAGAACATTCTCAACAAGTGCATGTAGTACCTGAAGTGTCTCAGTGAATTGAAATTTACCAGTTGTTGGTGCATATTGTCAGCGATGAATTTTTCAAAACTTATACAGACCGACTGACTAGAATCTAACATAAAAAGGGTCAATAGGAAACCCAACATGACTTCTACTACAAACTTGTTGCTATATAATCCTAAAATTTGACTAAGTAAGGAACAAGCCCACTGGACCTCAATAACCATGACGCTCACATTGATAGCTAATGAAAAACTCTCAGAGTGGTGTTCAAGTTTAACAACGGTCTGCAGAACTAGGGTTTTTACTTCGGAGGGACATTCTCTATAGACTGTGATCATTTTCTCTTCCTCGAATGGCACTAATATTGTGGGGGAAGACTCTGGTAGAATGAGGGCGTGTCAAATTGACGGGTTATCTATTTCGCATAAGACCTCTGACCCTAACTTATTCAAAATGACCTTTTCTTCCTATGAATATTGTTTTGCACACCAAATTATGAACTCTGGGAAAGGGAAAACAACTTCTACAGCATAAGGGGCAATGGAAGCTTGGTCTGCTTCAAGGAATGGTATTCGTTTTCCAACATTGTCTAGCAAATTGGCTCTGGACACGGAAATGGGTGAGACTGTTATTTCTGTGTCAAATATATCAAAGTCCCTATCAATTAGGGCTTCTTCGTTAGAGGCGGAATCTTGCTATGTTACGGATAAAACAACACGGTTCATGGCCATGATGAAAAATACATGTGAATTGGTGGAGAATGCACGAATCTACTTCACTGTTGAGCTTCAGTTTCGAATGGATCGTTTGCGCCAATTTTCAAACGTTCGAAATCTTTGAAATATTATAAAATAATGACTGGGGCCCTCCTTTTATATGTGCTTTTCGATATCGGGGGTGAGGAAAAACGGTTTTGGGTAGACTGCTTTTCGCCCCGATATGCCTCTGGTGGCGCCACGTGTCCACGGAATGAAACCATGGTATTTTCCCCAGCCCAACCTCAAACAATTATCTTCCATGCTACTTCATCGCCTGATATGTGTTCTGGTCATCGATCTGGGCGGCTCAAGATATATTGTCCGTCGGGCCCTACCAACTTTCACACCTCCGCTATATTGTCCCTTCTCCGCTAGATGTAACCTGGTCCTCCAAATTTAACTGCATCTCCACACTACTCTAGCCGTCTACTAAATCTAAAACTTGGATTCCATCTAAAATTGTTATGGTGATAACAAGTTTCATCTACGTGAACCCTTTGATTTAAAGGCCATTAAAATCATCCACACACTAATAAAATCAACAAGAACAGTTTTTGGTTTTAGCACACCGACAGTGGTAAAGGATTAGGGTTTTTGGACTAGGAAAAGTGAGTAAATTGTTCAAGACTACTAAATAGACTATAGAGAACTAAAGAGGGTACAATTCCAACTTTCGTATAAGGATAGTCGGGAACCCCCTCTCACACAGGGGCTAAAAATGAGGTCATGTGCAGGAGAGAAACAAAGATTACCCCTCCAAAGCTTAACCAATCGTAGCATATGGAGAGTATATTGGGGGTTCTTCTTGAGAAACCACTGGTTTCATTTGTGATTCGTAAACTTTGAATCTGTTCGAGGACCTTTGGATTCTATCGGTCTACTTGTCTTCAGTTATCTTGAAGAGATTCCTACTTTGATATATTTCCCATACGTTGGTCTTGATTTTTGACTCTACCTACTCAAAGGCTGACTACGAGTTGGTATCCTTAGTGGCCTTTTGAAGTGTTGATAGTCAAATATGGCCATGTACAACATGAAGGAACTCTGGGCCTTTAACTCTCCAATGGGTGTTGTGTCTGAAGGACAGTGCACATGCAGACACACCACCCATGGATGGATAGTATACATCATGTTGATTCTGTTGGTAGGTGGCACATCACGTGGATCCTCATGGTTGAGGAGAAACGAATTTTTGAAGATGACAAAGTGAATTGAAGAAGGAAGTATAGGTCGGCCCTGAAGATAATTAAAGAAAAGAATTATAAAATAAGAAAGTGTCAGGTCAGCCCTAATGTTAAAAGGAAGTGACATATAGGGCATAAATACATACCATTATACATTCATTTTAGATACACAAGTCGAATTTCAGAGGAAATCTGAAGTAAAGAAGGCCAGATTTCAAGGGAGGATGAAGTCTTTTGGTGATGTGTTCTAAGGTATGTTATTTACAGGTCATCTTACCATTTTCTCTATAAAAAATTTCTAGAATGATTCAAATGGTGAAATTGATATGGTATAGAGAAGACATATCTAGGTACCTGTGGTAAAAATTTCATCTCCTTATTGGCTATAATTTTGGAGATATACTATGTGGAAGATAAGGTTTTTTACTAGTCCTGAAGCTAGTCATAAACAGGTGTTCCAGGTAAAATAGTAATACTTCTTCATAGCGAATCCAAATGAAGTGAGACCAATTTCATTGGAAATATTACGGGTTGTAGTTTCTTTGTGTGTGTTTCAAAGTCTGATTTTAAATATTGAGCATGGGGCATTCTGTACAAGTTTTCTCTCCTGAATAAACTAGAATTGAATAAGGTCTACCATTCTCTCTGTAACATATTTTTGGGGAGGATTCAAGGAGTGAAAATTGGAGGATTTTCAGATAATACATTGAGTAATATTATCTATAGGATCAAAGTATTCCAAGAATTAAAGAATTGCAGAAGTTGAAGAAGTCTCAGGAAGCATTATAAGGTTCTATGTGATGGTTGGTTGATGGTGATGATTTAATGTAATTTTGTATTATCTCTCATATATTCTTGCGTGGAAGAAAGGGGCAAGGATGGAGAGGTCAACCCTCTCTTAATATTGGAGGATTGTATCTTCCTTTTGGAGGTTTATCCATTTCTTTATATTTGGAAGCTGGAGCTACCTTTGGAAGTCATTACTTCCCTTGAACAATAACTATTGATTATTTCTCATATATTGTGCATGGTGTGTTGTGGTGTATTGGTGTAACTCTTATACTATTGTTCATTGCTCATTGGATATAATTGAATGGTTTAAGTA